>BGPR01004531.1:9817-84108 GCA_013235015.1 Araneus ventricosus | reverse complement strand
GAATGCTGGCATTCCAATGTCTATCATATGAATTGTCATCTACATATCTTTTTCACCTGCGTTTCCTGTCTGTTTAGGTAGATTCGAATGCTGCATATTCCATTGGTTATTATATGAATTGCCATCTACATGGAATATTCTTCTCACGTTACGTTTCCTGTCTGTTTGGTAGGATTCTCATGGAATGCCGCATATTCCACTATTATCTATGCTGATCATCACATGGAATATTCTTTTCACCTTTATTTCCGCCTTTTAGGTAGATTCTATGGAATGCTGCATATTCCAATGTTATATAATTGTCATCTGCATTATTCTTTTCAATGCCTGTTTCCTGTCTGTTTTAGGAGATTCCTTAATGAGAATGCTGTCATTTACCATGTCTATCATATGATTGTCATCATGGAATATTCTACCTTTGCGTTTCTGTCTAGGTAGATTCCTTATGTGAATGTTTAGCATTCCATTCTATTATATGAATTGCCATCTACATGGAATATTCTTCTCATGTTACGTTTCCTGTCTGTTTTAGGTAGATTCCTTATGTGAATGCTGCATATTCACTCTATAGAATTGCATCTATGAATATTCTTTTTCACCCTGCTTTCCTGTCTGTTTTGGTAGATTCCTTAATGAGAATGCTGCATATTCCAATGTCTATCAAATGTATCTACATGGAATATTTCTTTTCACTCTGTTTCCTGTCTGTTTTAGGTAGATTCCTTTGGAATGCCTATTCCAATGTTATACTATGAATTGCATCTACATGGAATATTCTTTCACTTACGTTTCCTGTCTGTTTTAGGTAGATACGAGAATGCTGCATATTCCAATGCTATCCTATGAATTGTCATCTACATGGAATATTCTTTTCACCTTGCTTCCTGTCTGTTTTAGTAGATTCCTTTAATGAGAATGCTGATATTCCAATGCTCATCATATGAATTTGTCATCTACATGGAATATTCTTTTTCACCTTGTGTTTTGCCTGTTTTGGTAGATTCTCCTAATGTGCATGTATGTCTCCATTGGTCTATCATAAGAATGTCATCTCTGAATATTCTTTCTCAGCAATAATGTAACTGAACGGGCATAATTGACATAAGGAATCTGCCTAAAACAGACAGGAAACATAACGTGAGAAGAATATTCATGTAGATGACAATTCATAGAAAATAGAATCCGATTATTGCTCAAATATTTTTACAGATGCATCACCAAGCGCTGGCAAAGGGAGGGATTTTGGAACAAATCTGATATGTCAGTAAAACTAAAACAGATGAATCAATAAATGTTCAAAGATAACAGATATAGAATTAGAAAAGATCCGAGAAGTCCTTCAAATTAAATGGCCGGTCATCTCACTCATAAGCCGTCTGATACGCAAGAAAGGATTTGCGAATTAAGCTGATTCCACAGCTGTTGTAACATTCAGTGACCAATAAACCAGTGCTAAACATTCGCACATTCAATCCTTCCACTGCTCCCCCCAAATGATTTAGTCTTTCGTTCGGTTGTTGAATTTAAATACTCAGCGAAGTGTATATGTTTCGGTTAATGTGATTAATTGGTTATTATGAATAATAACCAGTCAATGTGATAAATGATTTATCATTTTTACCTGTAATTATTCATAATAACTTGTCAATGTGATAAATCGATTCATCACGTTAACTGGTTATTATTCATAATAGCCGATTTATCACATTAACCGTAACATATCACAGTCTAGCATGCTCCGCTAAAATGCGCGAGTGAAAAGAAAACAGGAGAAAATGACGTCGTTCTCTATCGCTGAATAGCTCACGCATGCGCAGAGATTGCTTCCAGTACGCAAGCAAAAAAATTGAATATGCAATTTGAACGCCTATTTTTAACCGATTGAAACGAAATTTGGGCACAGATCTATAATTAATGTTAGCAACCGTCATACCAATTTTTATTTATCTAAGCCAAAGGGTTTAGGAGATAATTTTTACAAGTATGCGGTTATACAGTCCGACAGACAGTCAACCCTTCAGCGGATTTGGTCCAGAATTTCATACAAACCTACATTCCTGATGATAAACATATGCACCAAATTTTATCTACCTAGCTGTTCAAGTTTGTGAGTTATCGCGTTCACATGAACACGGACAAACAGACATACTTCCCGAGGACGGATTTTGTCCAAAAGTTGACAGAAACCTACAAATTATGTGTAAAGACCACATACCAAATTTCATCCCCGTAGCTCTAATAGTTTTCGAGTTATCGTGTTCACAGACAGACATAATTCCAAAATTGTGTTTTTCGGACTCAGGGAGGTCTAGAACGTGGAGATTCGTCAAAATCTCGAGTTCGAATTTTTTGACGATTACAGTACTTTCTCTTTATATACTTCGTATACGAGAAAGTAAAAATAGCAGAGACAGTTTATTGATGTGAACGTAGTTACAATTCACGATATCTTTTTGCATACAATATTCGATGTTAAAATGTAATCAATCATTCTATGTCAAAATGCAAGCTTCTCTTTGTCATTTTCGGCAATTGATACGAAAATATTGTTAGAATTAGTGACTCTTGGAAAGGCGACATAAGTCACGTGATTTATGCAGGTTAGCTTTGTAAAATAGGAAGAAAGGTGTGAGGGAGTTGCGCATCCATAATGTCTGTGGTATTTATACAAATGGCAACTGCAGATTTTGTCATTGAATTCAGCAGATTTTATTATTAATACTAGTTTTCAAAATACCGTAAACTAACAGTGGGGACTAAAAACTGCCGAGTTCAATTCACGCTGACGAATGATCTCGCTGGTCTGAAAACACACGACTTAACAGCAGTGAGAAAGCGCGCACTAGCGATGCTTGATCTTATCCTTAGGCTCGTTTATCGCTAGAGAGTTTCTCCATGAGGTTTTAATTTTTTTAAAACTAAAATTTTAAATAAGCAATTTTCCCCTCGACTTTTAAAACATTCTAAACCCTTTGAGTTAGTGAGCCGACGTGTGTAAAATAAAACACACAATGTGTTTTATTGTAAACTGATTACGCTCAAGCAGAAGTAGGTAAAAAAATCCTATCCACTTATATTTAATCACCTCGGTAGGCTTTATATTAATTGAGAAAGAGGATGTGGAGAACAGAAATAATACAAAGTAAAATCCAGTTTATACGTTTCCCATTTATATTGTTACAAAGCTATGAAGTCGTTTCCCTGAGATGCTAGACTTGGCGACAAATTTGGCGACCATTTTGGCGACTTGGCGGCAAAGTTGGCGACCTTGGCGACAAAGGGAATTTTCTAGAAGGACCTCAAACTTTCCACCTATTTCTACTGCTTTCATGAAGTTTCTAGAGATTACGTCACTTCCTACATAATGATGTCACTTCCTGTTGAAAAGTATAAAGGCAAGCTCTCAAGCCAAGTTGTCAGTTGGATTTTGATCTGCAAGCAAGCTGGTGAGCTAATAAGAAACCTTTGAGTGCTGTGTTGAGATTTAATGTTAATCTCTGTTGTGAATTTTTACAAGTGCTGTTTTAATATCTGTGTTGTGTTTCTTTGCTTAGAATACCTGTAAAATAAAGAGCTTTATTTTTGTAATCCTGCTTATTGGACTGCATTCACGTACACTCACAAGACGAATTTGTCACAATATATCATTTCATCACAGCCCGATTCAATCGGAATCATTGTTGTACTTTATTTATACGATGAAAGAACGTAAAGCTTCGGTTAAACATAGTTTCCCCAGAATTTCGCAAATATTCCGAATCACTCATTATTTCTCTGTTCCTCTTAAAGGGAAAACTTTTCCTAGAAAGCAGGGGGATAAAATCTTTTTCCCCCTGCCATTTTCAAATGAAGGTCTACCTGCACGCACATAAATCATATAAGATAATAAGAAAGAAAAGAAATGGATAATTAATACCCCAGATATGCAATCAACGTATGATTAGTCTCACTTTTACGATAAATGCTTAATTTTAAAATGTAATTATTGCTTTCAGTGCTATGTAGTAATGTACTTGTAATATTTAAATTTTTTTAATTATTACTTTTAAATGAATTTGATTAGCAGCATTAAATTTGCAATAAAGTTGCGTTCATTAAAATTTCCTTTATACATCTTTTTGATTTATGTGCCGTTTTAAATCAGTCCCTTCAAAGACGTGCAAACGGTGCTTTAGTGTGTAGGATAATCCTTTCTCTGATTCAACAGCACCAGCTAGAAACACGAGAGAGAAAGAAACCACATATTGCATCAAAGACAGTTGGTGAAGGCCAGAATCTTTCAATGTGAGGAAATTCTTGGTATATAAAGGAGGCTTCTTAAATCCGTAGTTTAAGAACTCTGATCTAAGTAAAGGAAATTTCTTATATTGAGAAAAAAGGAAGTAAATCTGAAAAATGCAGCTTTCTACAAAAGTTTTACAGACATTAATGAATACAGAACAGAACGCCGTCTCTTACCCCCGTACCCGTGACCAGACCGGTCACTGAACGGTTATTGATGAATACAGAGATGACGATTTTTTTCGCAAAGATAGAGAAGAAAAAAGAAAAGCAAAAAACCCTGTTAAGTACTAAAAACTATACACACGATTGTTATAGTTGAAGTTCTCCAATTGAGAAGGCCTTAGAGTCGTTCTAAGGCTTCAAACGAAACAAAATTTCTCTAATAATAAGTTGACCAACCGTCCTGCTTTACGGTTAGAGAGGACAGTCCCCCTTTTGTAAGTTCTGTCCTCCCTCGAAAAATGTCCTCCTAAATGTCCTCCTTTTCAATGTTTAAAATTAGAAGACAATTTAGATTTAAATTCTGAAAAATTAAAACAATAGGAAGATAAGCACTATGAAATTGATAAAAGATGGTGGAAATATCCAGTCATTTCAAAAATGAACATACTTAATTTGAAAATTTATTCTTATTCAATTTTTCTTGTACTGCCCTAAAATTAAAGCAGAAGTTGAAGGGGGTATTTTCACTTGTAATGATTTTTGGGCATGTGAGAAATCGAGATTGGATGTTAATACTCTAGCTGCAGCTCTTGTTGTAAAATTCAGTATGAAGGATATTTCTTGTTCAGATATTTCCAATATATTGTTAGAAGATGATACATTGACAAAAAATATTCATTCTACGGAAAAGTACTCATTTAAATAATAATTAATAGACATGTATGCATAATTGCAATTTAAAACGTTACAAATATTTTTATTACGCATTTATCATATTATAGTGTATTCTGTATTATTGTTGTAATGAACAAAATGTTCATTTTATTTACGATATTTTTTCCTTCAATTACTTGTGTCCTCCTTCTCATTGGAAAAAAGTTAATAACCTTACTAATATGCAATACAATCGATGCGCTACGTGAGAACAGTAAAAAAGTTAAATGTTTCTTCAATAGGTGGCGTTGCGCCAATATTTGAGATGAGTCTTGTACATTTATTATTATTATTATTTTGTCGTGAAAACGTCTTTCCGCTCGTTACAGTGATAGTCGGTCGAACTTTCTCGTGTGACAAAATACCGTCAGATTTGAATCGCAAATAACTACGAGACTAATAATGCGAAAAGAATGGTTGACCCTACAACGGATAGATCATATCTGTAAGAGTTTGTAGCATAGTATTTGTTTTGCCTGTGACGTCATCGTACCAGTGTATGCGCATGCGTGGGATTGTTACGAATTAGCTTTATGTAAGGTTATAAATAAGCGTAGCGTGGAAACGCGTTTAGCTAGGAGATTGATTCTGGTGTCATTTTAAAGAACTTGAGAAGTATTACTAGGACCCAAAGTGAGACAATAAAAATATTTATCAGAATATAAGTAAAAATCGGTATTTAATTGAAGATTTCAAACTCAGCATGCTTTTTGATTGTAACATTCAGAGTTTTCGTTCGCATTGTACGAAACTTACAGAATACTTGACAATACTTAAAAGAAACGTTGCATTAAAATTTGAATATTACGGGAAATATGAACATTTGTAGTAAATAATGTTTTACTGCGCATACGCAAAATGTAGTTCTATACACTGTCAGCAGATGGCGCCATCAAAAGCTACTCTAAAAAACATAAGAAAGGCGCCGCGCCGTAGATTTTTCGTGAAAACGTCGGAACAAAATAAGTGTTTCGTATGAATATGTAATAATAATCAATCTCTTTAATACAATATTTTCACAGAGTAGTATAATGGTTACAGAATACATAAATCACAAGCTACGACAGACCCTTGCTACATGCTATAAACTTATGATTTATAAATTCTGTAACCATTATATTACTCTGTGTAAATATTGTATTAAAGAGATTGATAATTAAATTAAATATTCATACGAAACACTTGTTTTATGATTTTAGTCCGACGTTTTCACGAAAAATCTACGGCGCGGACCCTAACTGCGCCTTTCTTACTTATTATATTAAAATTGAATAGTTCACTTGAATTTCTTTTAGTTTAACTAAAAAACTGCCGAAAACTGCCTAAACGTGAAGACTCTTTTCGTCCAAAATGTCATTTTTATGCAAGACGTTGTACTGACGTACACATTACTTTGAGCGCTTCACTTGTTGTACATTTCAGCGAAACCTTGTTTCGTTTGGAGCCATAGAACCGGCTCTAGAGCCTTTTGAATAGGCTAAGTTAAATTATAACAAACCTATAAGTAATCAAAGAAAATATCTTTTCTTGACCCGGTAGTGGCAACGTGACAAATAGTTGAGCTCTAAATACGTTGCTGCTTCAGATTGACCCAACGTTTCCACTGCCGGGCTAAAAAAAAGTACAAAATGTAGGTTTCCACAGTAAATTTTGTAGAATTTAATTGAATGCACAGCCGAGATTTGTTTATCACAGAGACAAAGATCGAGGGAGGAACCTTTGATAGCTGTGGTTATGGCACAAATCATGCTAGTGACTAGACCTCCCGGATTAGTCACAGGAAGTTCCAAGTTTTGATTCGTTGTCGAGAATTTGTTCCAATTATGCATAATTATTACACTAAAAAATTGGCATATGAAATTATTTCCACGTTTGGAATTATTTATTGGTGCGAACAATTATTTTTGCTTGTGAAAGGAAATCAGTCTTCTGTTAGAACCAGAATTGCTGGCATTCACCTTGGATCAGAATTTAAAACAATCACTGCGGACAAGATATTCATCGTAGTAAAAATAATGATAGCAGAGAAGAGATGCCACTTGTCAAGATGGAAGCTCTAACTTTACCGATGTCCTCGTCCTTTTTTGTTTTATTTACATATATTCTGTTTTCGAAATTATGCTAAGGTTCTATAAAAACTGAAGATTATTTTTTTACCGCCTACATAAACTTAGACCTTGCTTATTTGACCCGTTCTAGTATTTGAATTTAGCAACTTATTATAGATTATTCCGCCTTTAGCAGTATAGTTCACATTCCGGATTATCCCGTATTACCAGTTTTTTAATATTTTGCTCTGGATTTAAATAAAATACTGGAATTTTTTTTTCTTCTATCTTTAAGTAAATGTTTCGCATTGAAAAGTAAAAAGGAAGAAAAAAAAAAGATTAACTTATTTTTTATTAAATTAGCTTCTGAAGAATTCTCCGTTGAACCTTTTACATTATATAGAATATGGTCACTTTCTTACGAGATAATGGTAATTTAGTAACGGAATTCCTTCGAATGTCATTGATGCCCTGCTTAGTATATCATCGCTCAACAAGCAACGCCACCTATCGCAATTTTTTGAAATTTCAAAGGGGAAGAAAATGCTCATTTTTTCGGAACGAACGACGAATAGTTTTGAAATTTTTTTTACATCTGGTTGGGACATGCGGTGTTATGTTCATATCAAATGTTAAAAAAATCAGAAATATTCGTTATTGGTTGCGAAAAAATGAGTATTTTCTTCATCATTGAAATTTCAAAAAATTGAGATAGATGGCGTTGCTTGTTTAGTGACGATATAGATTCGCGTTATCTTATTAAGTAATGCTATCTATCTAAAATGAACAGACGCCTCGAATTATTTGGGACAGCTCGTATTTCGACTCATTGTGCCGGCTTGACCTTTCCCTCAATATCCAGAGCTGCCCGGTTTGAAGTTCAAAAAATCTGATTATTTTGGGTGAAACGTTGCAAATTTAAATTTTCATGTAAACCAGAGTTTCTCAAACTGTGACACGGATACCCCTGGGACTAGCTAGAGGTGCACGAAAGTAATCTTGGTATTGGCGGAAAATACAAAACATAAAGGATTAAAAAGAAAAAAAAAGTCATAGAGTTTCGTTCCCCAAATTCGTGTGAATAGTCATAGCCGAAAGCCTACTGTGTTACCGTGAAAGAAGAGCACCAAGAACTCAGTATTAAAGCAATAAAATATTTAACACTTTTCATGGGCACAGAGCGTGTGGGAAGAATATACTCGTCTCATGCATATCTTAATAACAACTACCACAGCCAGCTTGACTCAGTTCAAGGCACGAGAGATTCCATTCACAGCCAGCTTGATTCAGTTCAAGACGACAGATTCCATATTTTTTTTGTTAATTTTATGTAACTCAGCTCTATGAAATAAGCTCAAGGATCGATTAATGACCCAGTTTGTTCCGTCATTTTGCTTTCTTTTTAGTTCAGGGAAAGTAGTCTGTCATCAAAGTCAATAAAATGGTAATTAGTCATGTGCCGGACTTTTCTTTATTATTTTATTTGTGCTTTTCTTTTCAGTTGCTGGTTTCTAAATTTCTTAAGTGATTCAAAGTTACACGTTCACTTTCTAGTTTCGAAAAGATAAAAACAGGTGCGATAAGTAATTTGGCAATGAAATTTCATGTTTAATATGTTTTCGTGACTTTGCTTTACGCGCTTTTATTTAACTTGACCTGTTTCATGTTTACAAAGATGGGATTTGGAAATAGATTTTTCACTCTCTTCCTGATTTTCTGATGTTTTTAAATATTTCTACACTTGTGTGTTCTCTATACACTATTTTAATATTTTCATAACTCAATTATCAGTTAATCGATTAATTTAAAAGACATCTTAATTCCATATGAGGCCCTCCACCTGGTTTTGAATTTAAGAAAAATTGATTGAAAGATTCCTTATTACTAATATATTAGCCCAGATCTGTCTCTCACTGATCCGGTAACGTTCTGAAGTCACCAACAATAAAATTCGCGCCGTAGCACTGCGAGACGTTAAACAGCATTATTTCATTGTTAGAGCACCTAAATTTCAGTCATTTTAAATTTAAAAGAGTAATTGTCACTCTAATTCCAAATTTAATAGCTCTAAAATAGTGAAATAAAATTTTCTATCGATTGATATAAAATTTATCTCGCTATGATCAATAGTTCTCGAGAAATTTTAAATTATATTAATCATATATTTCAAATTAATTTCCGCGTTTTAATAGAAAGTAGCAAATCACGTCAGTGGTATATCATGCGCGTGATATAGTTTGGATGCTACGATGCATCGGGTTATTTATTGCAATTGTGATTATATAATTTGATAATATTTTTTGGCAACATTTGACAAGCAGAGAAGTGCTTTGTAAAAAGTGTAAAAAATATGCAAATAAAAAAAATTATTTCTTGTCATAAAACATATGTTTATTTTATTTGTTTTCAGTCAATGTTAAACATTTCTCTCTCATATATATCTATTTAAACACGTCAAATTTCACGGGAAATCTCTCGAATAAAGAGGCAATTTGCACCTGTCATACCATGACGGGTGATTTTCTAGTTAAAGTAATAATATTCTAAAAATGGAATAAAGTGTACAATCAAAAATAAATCCTACAAATGTTGTTTAGTTAATTCCAGCTAACCTAAGCCCTTAACACTATTAATAAAATCTTCATTTTTCGAAAATATGGTTGGGGGGGCGGGTATGGTAGTGGGGTGAACTCAAAAATTAAAAAAGACTAATAAAGGGGTAAGGGAGAAAATAAAGATTGGGAACCTTTGATCTAAACAATGGAAATGCGTTTACCTATTAAAACAATAACTTCCTTCAATTAATAGCTTTTCAATATAAGCTTTGTGTGAATTAACTGAATACAAATCCGACGTTTCTATTTCTCGCAAAGATAAACAAATGGCAATCCCTACTTACCCAAATAAACGAAGGCAATTGCCGTGATCCGTTGTCAGCTATCCTGCTATGCTCAGCGAAGTGTTGACCACTCTCTGTCCAGTGACACCATTCGGCAGTTCCTCTGAACAGGTTATTGCTGTAGTAAATAATAGAACAAAGAGCAAAACGAGGAAAAAAAAGAAGAGTATTTGTGACGAAATCAAAACCACTTGCAAGCGCGCCGCCTGGTTTCGGTATTAGCAGCCAGTGAAGGTCACGTTTCGCATGACCTCCGATCAGCTAGTTGCATTTGAAAAGGGAAAGCGGTGATGGACAATCGCTGCTCACGCGAAGAGTCCCTGTTTCTGCGTTTTTAGTGTGCATCAGGGTTGCCATTTTCGGCTTTTTAAAGTCGTATTTGGCTATTTTTTTCAGAGATTGGTCTCAAATTTTTAAAAATTTGCTATTACTTTTGGATGTAGTTTTGAGAACCAACACCAAAATGGACATTGTGAGATACCGGCTGTTTGCGCAAAATGTAAATGCTACCCTTTTCTAAAATTAATTATTGCATTATATAAATAGGCTGTTATCCAATGAATTTTAATTTATGCAATTTTTCAGATAACACACCTAAGAATAGTTACCATTAGCGAAAAATAGAATCTCAAAATGGTAGTTGTTTCATTTTTGGTGTAATTGATACAGCCGTTTGTTTTTGGTTATTTTCACCCATAACTTTTATAATTTTTTTAAAAAATAAATTATAATGGTATTTTTATGATTTCGCTAGGCTTTGACCGACAGGCACAAGACCTTCCAATTTTTTTTTGAATTTTTTTTTCCAGATTTAAAAACGTTGCGGATTTAATAAAATGCCCCATTTTTGCCAAAATGCCATATTTTTTCTTTTAACTGCGATACTCACAATTTTAGCATAAAATAAGACAATTAATTCAGGCTTTCACTAGGAGACCGGTGGCCTCATGTCACTGTCAGATTTGGGGCAGCACGCCGGTTCGAGATCCGATTACATCAAAGATCATCGAAAGATCGCAAACACCACCAAAGATCATCCGATCACCAAAGATCGTGTTAGTGGGTATGGTCAGGGCCGGCCATAGGGGATGCGGCCCAATTGGAAAAAAATGTTTGATGGTTTTTTTTTTAAATTCCTTTATAATTATTATTATTAAGAATTTAAGGATTTAGAGTTAAACAAAAGCTAGCGCTACAATATGGCGCTTTTGCGTTTCATAGTATAATAAAGAAACCCAAATACGCATTTCGGATGTCCTCCAATTGGAACCTACATTTGATACAGAACTACAATTTTGGTTACAGAACCCCATACCAGATTTCATTTGTCTAGCATGTTATGATTTATTGGATTCACTTACCCCAAAACAGACTGACAGACCCTTTGATGGATTTGGTCCCTTTTTTCCTTTCTCGTATACAAAGAGAAAGTATTGTAATCATCAAACAATTCAAACTATAGATTTTGACGAATCTCCACGTTTTAGACCTCCCTGAGTCCGAAAAACAGAATTTGGGAATTATGTCTGTCTGTGAACACGATAACTCGAAAACTATTAGAGCTACGGGGATGAAATTTGGTATGTGGTCTTTCAACATAATTTGTAGGTTTCTATCAAATTTTGGACCAAATCCGTCAACGGGAAGTCTGTCTGTTCGTGATGTCCGCGGTCATGTGAACACTGTAACTCACAAACTTGAATAGCTAGATGGATAAATTTGGTACACGGTTTTATCGTCATGAATGTAGTTCCGTATAAAATTTTGGGCCAAATCCGTCAGAGGGTTGACTGTCTGTCAGTCTGTATAATTTGCTTTTGAAGAGAATCCGCTATCCCCACGCGCATGCGTACTGGATGCAATCTTCCGTGCACGATATATATTGACTCCTGCTTGGCGCTTTTTTAATCCGATTCTCCAAGCGCATGCGTACTAATAGCAATCTGTGCACGCGAGAGGATTATGTGACTTTGTCCTTGAGCCAGCAAGAGTAGAAATCGGAACGCATCTCTTTGAATTTGATTCTTTACCTAAATAATTTCTGATAGTCATTGGATCCTGGGTTACAAAAGGTTCGAATTTTTTTTATCGACGAGGGGAGAGGGGAAACAGCACCTTTCTGGGGAAGTATACGAGAAAGTTTAGGGGAGAACACTCCCGCTGGTTTTTACTGATCTGCGATTCTGATGCTAAAACGGAATGCCCAATTTCCTCCTTCTAGCTCTTTTCATTTTCACATGCACACGGATGGACAGATAGATAAATTTCCCATATACGGATTTCGTCCAAAATTTGACAGAAAAAGTATATAATTTTGGTGATGTGATCACATAGAGATTTCATCAGTCCAAAATGCTTTTTTTCGGACTCGTGGAGGTCTGAAACGTGGAGATCCGTCAAAATCTCGAGTCCGAATTTGTTGACGATTGCAATACTTTCCCTTTGTATACTTCGTATACGAGAAAATTTTTAAAAAAAAATTGCTCTCTATAATTCTCGAACTTAATTTTGCACCCTCTGGCAATGCTACCCAGAGCCTCTATCCTGTGTGCATCATTACCCCTATTGAATTGAACGGAGAGTAGATAACATTCTGGAGCGGGGCCCCTTAATTCGCGGGGCCCAATTTGTAGCAATTGGTCCAATCTACTTAAGGCCATCCCTGGGTGTGGTGCACCATAAATCTGTCTAGATCAGACGTCCTAACGGTGTTGTAGTGTGGCAGGCACAAGGTTATGAGCACAGGCGTATGGGGCCCTATTTCGTATTGTAGCTTTGAAGTTTGGAGAGGAGGGATATGCCGGTTCAGATGTTGTCCTCGTCATCTGACCACGGTTTAAAATTACCAGGTCAGTTCAAAAATAGCCCTCGTGAACCTTCAAAAAGGGATGTTAATATGTTAAACCAGAGGTTGCCAACCTGTGGTACGCGTACCCCTGGGATTAGTTGGGGTACGCGAAATCAAAGCTGGTAATGGCGGAAACTAGAAAATATAAGGAATTAAATTTACAGAATTTTGTTTCCCCAAATTAATACAGTAGACGCTCGATTAACCGGGATGGTCCGGAAATGCTTCGTCCCGGATAAACGAATATCCCGGATAATCTAATTTATGCAAATTTTGATGACAATTTTTGGAAAAATGGTAGAAAATGTAAAATTATTATACAATAAGACATTATTAGTTTAATTAATACGAAAGAAATAGTATTAAGAAGAAATTTTAACCACTTAACTGAATAGTTTTCTTTTCTATCTAATAAGATGACCCCTCCTGTTTTGGAAAGGGGCTATCGTTTTCATTCATCTAAGAAGGCATAGGATACTTAAGATGTTTATGGATCCTACATATTTTTTGTGTCAAATTATAAAGCTAATTAATGATTCAATTTTAGTTTATAAGACTAAAATTTCGATAATTCGATGCACGAGTATTCTCGGGCTGTTAAGTTAAGCGGTTAATGTTATTTAGATTTACAATTCGTACAATTAAAAAGAAAAACAGAGATGTAGTTTACCTTACTGTTTTGTGAAGACTGAAATGATAGAAGTCTGCTTTTGTTTTTCATTTATTCTTCGACGAATTATACTACGCAGATTTCTCAATATCATTTTTTCTGCAGATGTGCTTTCATCTCTTGTCCAAGTAATTAAGTGACGCCTCGGTGTGTACTAATGCGTCACCGTGACTTAATTTTTGATGAGCTACAAGATTTTCCTCATCACTTTCAGGACATTCTTTGAAATTTCTTGTTTCTTCTGAACCACAAGTTACACGTGACACAATATCATCGTCACTTAAAACTTAACAATTCCAATGTCGAATCTTCGTTAATCCATTTTCCACTGCCTCTTCATCCACATTTTCAGAACAGTCTAACTTTCTCAAGTCTGCTAAGATTTTTCTCTGCAAATTTTTTGGGGTCGTCCCGGATAATCCGATCCCGGTTATTCGAGAGTCTACTGTACTTGCTATTTAATAACTATACCACTTGAAAAATGGATTATTACAGAGTGTAGTTTTAAGTCATCCTTTAAGTTAATGCGAAACTATGATAATACCTACTGATTTCATTTGTTTTGGTTGGGTTGAACCAGTTCAACTAATACTATTGTAAAAATGCAATAATACGTTAAATCAAAAATAAGTCCTGCAAATGTTATTAATTTGAGTCCTTTGACTCTTAAACTGATCTAAGCCCTTAATTTTATTGATAAAAACTTCCTTGCATAGACGGATGGTTGGTAATGGGCGGATATGATAGTAGGGGGTAAGCGAAAATATAAACACTAATCAAGGGACACGCGACAATATAAACATTAATCAAGGGGTACGCGAAAATATAAACATTAATCAAGGGGTATGCGAAAATATAAACATTAATCAAGGGATACGCGAAAGAATAAAGGTTGAGAACCCCTGTGCTAAACTAAGCAAATCCCGACTTCCAATTTTGTAAAGAATATGATCAACGATTTTTACTTAATGATGGTAGTTCAATATCGTATTTTTTTTAATCTTATTGATTTCTGTCATGTGTAGGCCGGGGCTATTATTAGTATCAATGATAAAGTGGATAAACGTCCTGGATAAGCCGAAGCAAATTATAGTTTTCGAATCCTTGTTCAGGTTTTATCCTCTAATTCCAACCTCAATATGTAAATTCAGGCGATAACTTTACCAACAATATTACACCACCAACCTCCTCTAACAATCAACGAAGTATTTAAATTTTATAATATCTGTATACTAAATGTCGAACAAATTTTTACGTAGAAATACGCATGTTTTACTTGCAAATATGACTTAATAATACAAGGTTAGCCTAAATGATACATCGGGTTTCAAAGGACTGTTTATTTGCAAGTATACGACGTACAAAGACGCGTGATACATGAAAAGATACATACACTCACTAAGTTTCTGGTACATATTACAAATGTTCAATGTGTGCGCCCTTGGTCACCCGGCACACATCCCAGTAATCCAGTTCCGTCCAGACGTTCAATAGCATATTCCCGTCAATGTCCGTCACAGTAGCAGTGATGCGTTCCTGCAGTGCTTGCAGCGTTGTTGGCATTGGGGGTACATAAACTTTGTCCTTCACATAACCCCACAGGAAGAAATCACATGGTGTGAGATCTGGCGACCTGGGGGGGGGGGTATGGCAACAGAGGAACAACATCCAGATCCACCATCATGTACAGTGCCGCTACAGGTCTGCCATCTAGCGAGCCACGAGGCGGGCTTTTAAACTTGGGGAGTGTATGTATCCTGTAATGTATCATTTAGGCTAACCCTGTATTATGTTGAAGATTTTTAAACTTATATTTAATATTATGTAGTGGTCTTGTTGAAGCCAAAATAAGATATCAAAAAAAATTTATTTTAAAAATATATGACTTTATTTAACACTGTATTATAAATTATGTTCAAAAATTCATTTTTATTGCTTTTTTTATCAGCAAAGTCTTTCATTATCTGCTTAGTGTCAATATTCTACGAAACGTGTAGTTCAAATGGCGTTGTTGCTAAGCCAACCAATCATTCCTGGGACGTAGTGGATCGCAGATACATTTTGATAAGCTTTGATACTTTTGATAAGTCAGTTAAGAAAAACTTCAACCGTCAGCAGCAAGAATTACTGGCTGTGTCAGGAAAATCTTCAGCGCCATTGGTCTTAAAGGAATTATTCAGGATAAGGGGAGAAAGCGAAAGGGACATTATTTGCCGTTTTTACTGGTTCTCATGCCTATTAAACATTTTTTCCAATACCCCACACTCCCACTTTGTTGCCACTGGTAATTACCCGGGGCTCAAACCGCCCCTGTGAAAAATATTCTGGCTGGGAATTCAGAAAAATGAGGTCATTTTTTATAGATAAAAATTGCCATATTGGCCGAATTTGACATTTTTTTTTGCAAATTTTGCATTTGCACACTGCCCAAATTTGACACTGCTGCATTGACCAAATTTGGTTTGCTACATTGGTCCAAATTTCGTGTTTCTGCTTTGGCCATATTTTGCATTGATAATGGAGAACGAACAGATACTGATTTTAACACACATATTGATGCATTAAACAAAGTGATTTTGGACAAAAAAATTTTAAAACTATTTTTGATCTTTATTTAAAGCATGAATGACACCAGAATTTTTTCATGTAATTAGTTTTGGACGGTGCATTCAGTGATGTAAAATACCCAGGTATTTATTTTTAAGGGTAAATACCCAGGGTATTTACCTGGGTATTTATTTTTCAATTAACTCTATTCAAATAAAATACAGGCACTGCTGTGAAATATGATTTCTCTATATAATATAAATATGTATAGAATATACATTGAGCATTAGGTAAGATAAAAAAAAAGAAATCTAGTTCTATGAACCTTTTAAATTATATAAAGGCTAAAAAATGAATAGGAAAAAACAAAAAATGCAATACTATATCATAGATCTTACATAAAATGTGTGGCTTAAATGTCAATCCTTTTTTAATACAATGAGTAAAAGAATAATGTATTTGCTGCTTTTTTAAAAATGAGAGTTATTTTAACTAAATTTAAAAAAATAATAGTTTGGTTTAAATTGATAAACAGCTGAGAAATAGAAACTAAAATTGAAGATACAATTGTTTATCATTCTTTTTGGATTAATTAATCAAAGTACCAGACATCGCTGATGAGAAGTTAGCAGATGTTTCAGTTCTAACAATTTTTAAAAGAGAATTATTCTGAAAGTAATATTCACTCATATTACTTTCAACAAAGTTAAGTGACCTTTGCAACAAGATTTCAGCAACAAGAAATTTGATGTCCTTTGAATTCCTTTGTTGCTGAAACTGTTGTATTATTTGACGATATATTAGATGCACACACTCAAAAAAAGTTTCCTGGCTAGATTGGATTCATCTAGATCATAAACATCAATACTTAAATGTTCTTGAAACTCTAAATTTGATGTAGTTGTCATGGTTGGAATTTGATTAAAAGAAAATTCATCATCTATTTTATCCCTTTCAAAACCTTTTTTAATCCAATAGAACTTTTGAAATAATTTTTTATGTGTTTCTCCATTTTGCTTGCATTTGTATATTTATACTCAACATTACAGTACTTACATTGGATACTTTTTTCCTTCTTAACATTAAAAGCTCCAAGCAGGTAACGTTTTCATTTTAAACTTTTTACTTTTAAAGTAAAATTTACTGTAATATTAATACACGTGAAGTAAATGACTAACTATTCAATAAATCAAAACAAGAATGTTTGACTTCCAGCATGGCAGTGCGAGTAAATTATGGATCACCAGATTCACTGGCGCTGTCTATCTCTACTAATAATAAAGGAGAATGTGTACATGTTGGTGCTCTACAGGATAGACCGCTAGGCCTAGAGCAACGCAATTTGTACAAACATACTTTGAAGGGTGGGTATGTGCACCTCGTAGCCAATTATTTAAATTTTAATTCATTAAAATTTAAGCAACATTTTGGCATTTTTCCTTAATAACTTCCGAAAATTTTACACCATAAAAATGATTTTTACACCATCTGAAAATTTAAAAAATTATCCTTTTAATGACATCAATTAAGTTGTCATTCGATTTTTTTCTCTAATTTTAATACACTTTAAAAATATTTTTAAGCATAATTTTACAACAATACTTTTCATTGTTACAATGAAATTCAAACTGTTTTCATTGTTACAATGAAATTCAAACTGTTTTCATTGTTAAAAGAAATGTTTAATTGTGTGTTTCTCCTCCATTGTTGAAAGCTAAGATAATATACTATTGGATTTTACTTTCTTTTTTATTTGATCAATTTATCAGTCCAATTTGTAAGGGAAGTCCTCAAGATAGTAAGTATATTAGGAAATAATCCAGTAAACTGAACAATTATGGTTGCTATGTTTTAATTCATTTTATCGGCTTTTGAGCCAGCCTTATCAGGAGCCATTTTATCAGCTTTTGAGCCTTTGAGCCAGCTAACATGCCGCGCTATTTCGATGTTGAAATCAAGTTCGTTAAATAATAGTTCGGGTCGATTACGTACAATTAGATGATCGTTGACTCCATTAGGGACTTCCATATAGACAAGGAACAGGACAAGTGCAAGCCTACGTAAAGAACGCGGGTTAAATCTCTATCGCAATTTGAAGTTTCAAATTACTTTGTTAAGAGAACCATGAATATCAAATTTTGCATAAGAGAGTCAGTTGAAATTATATTCCTGGCGAAAAGATTATTGCCGAAGGCTACTAGTATAACATAAACGGTGTTAAAAATTATTACTCTATTGTAAGTGTCATAGCTTCAAACCGGAAAAATTAAATTATCCTCCGATCCCGTTTAAGTTTTAGATTACTTTATTCTGAATCCTGATAGCAATTGGGTTTTTTTTTTATAATTTAGTCAAAACTTAAAAATTTTTTATAAACTATGTATTATGTGTATAAATCTTATATATTTGATTTTGTATTACCATTCTCAACTACTTAAAAAAAATCCAGTTTTGAGGTACTTATTTTTTTTATCTCATTTTGAATCACCGTTCGCAAATACTTTTTTTTTGCAAAATACCCATTTTTTGAAATTTTATCTGTTTAATTTTGAATCATCATTCGCAAATGCCTTTTTTGCAAAATATATAGTTGGGAGTATTTATAAATTTTATATGTTTTATATTGAATTACCATTCACAAATATGTTTGTTTGCAAAATATTTAGTGTATGAGTATTTAAAAATTTAATATTTAATTTTGAATCACCATTCTCAAGTACTTTTTTTTGTAAAATACCCAGTTTTAGGTATTTATAAATTTTAAGTTTAATTTTGAATCATCACTCACAAATACTTTTTTTTCGTGCAAAATATCAAGTTTTTGGGTGCTTATAAAAGTTTGTATGCTTTCATTGTGAATCAGCATTCGAAAAGTTTTTTTTTTCGCAAAATACCCAGTTTTTGGGTATTTACCCAGGCCTTGCGTAAATACCCAGGTATATATCCAAAAAATATTTACCTACCCACTGGGTATTTACCCACTCCACATCACTGGGTGCATTTAATTTTATTTGCGTATTAATTCCATCACCATATTTATTTTATGTAAACTATCTTATTAGGATTCTTTTAAAGAAAACTAATGAAATTAATTTCTTTAATAAGTTTTTTAATAATAATAGTTAAACTAATGAATTAGAATTATTTTAAAGAATTTTAATGAAAATTTACCGAAAAGTCTATGTTTCGGTGAAACAACCAATGTTTCGCCTTTTTGGTCTAATCTTTCAAAGAAACTTGAATTTTTGACATTCTGACCTAGCAGCCCTGCCTGATGGGTATTCAGTCGATCACTTTTACGAGTTTCCTTGATGGGAGCATTCGTGCTGTTTGTATTCTTCTAACCTTGGTGTCAGAATAATTAATCTTCCTTTGAATCTCACGATGGATAGAAAACTTAATTAAAGTGATGTCGGGATACCTGCTGTTTTCAGCACGAGAGCTCATTTCATGGTGATTTGCTGACGTTTAATCGTAAAACCATGGCCGCAAAAGCAGAAATTAATTCGCCGGTAACAGAATAACTCTTGCCTGCGTCGTTTATTCATATACAGTTTCTACCATGTGCATCCGAGAATACAAATGTTTCTTTTTTTATTTTTCTCCGCTTTCATTGGAAGAAGTATGGTAGACATTTTTACCAAAAACAGCAGTCATGAGTAAAGTGGCCATTTGTTTTTCCCTCAAAATGGGACACTTTTACCAAAGACAGTAGTCATGACTAATGTGGTCATTTATTTCCCCCCCTCAAAACGGGACATTTTTACCAGAGACAGCAGTCATGAGTAAAGTGGCCGTTTATTTTTTTCCTTCAAACGAGACATTTTTTAAATTTTTAGGTAATATTATGTGGATTCAAGAAAACACATATTTCATCAATTTTTATTTATTAATGAGAAAAAAACGCGAATAAATACGTGAAAATAAATAAGTAATGTGATCTTACATTTTTTTGAAGAACACATTTTTTGCTTCAGTGCATTTGGTGTTGATTTAAAACCAGTGGGAGTGGTCTCCCCTAAACTTTCTCGTATACTTCTAACAATGTAGAGAAAAAATAACCTAAAATGCAGCAGAACGAACAAGCGTCCCTAACGCAGTGGAAAAGAAAAACTTGGGAATCGGAAGCTTGGAGGCGAAAGGCATGGGTAGAAGCGGAAAGGATTAGCGCAGGTGAATCGCACAGTTAGGCATAACGGCCTCGGGTCATTGTGTGATGAGAAAAGACAAATAGGCGATTTGAACACCTTCTTTTCGACCGATTGAAACGAAAATTGGGCACGGATCTACAATTATTGTTAACAGGCCTTATACCAATTTGTATTTATCAAAGCTTTAGCGTTTACGAGTTATAATGTTTAGAAGTATGCGATTATGCAGACCGACAGACAGTCAACGCTTTGACGGATTTGACCTACATTCCTGATGATAAAAAATGATAAAACTGTGTACCAAATTTTATCTATCTAGCTATTCAAGTTTTTGAGTTATAGTGTTCACATGAACGCGGACAGGCAGACTTCCCGTTGACGGCGTTTGTCCAAAACTTGATAGAAACTTATAAATGATGCGTTAAGATTACATACCAAATTTCATCGCCGTAGCTCTAATAGTTTTCGAGTTATCGTGTTCATACACAGAGAGACATAATTCCAAACTTGTGTTTTTCGGACTCGGGAGGTTTGAAACGTGGAGATTCATCAAAATCTCGAGTTCGAATCTTTTGACGATTGCAATTCTTCCTCTCTGTACACTTCGTGTACGAGAAAAAAGAATGAAATTCTTGGCAGGATTTCCTGAAATTTACTTCGATTGCTTTACAAATGACGTTGTTTACAAAAATGACGTTGCTTTACAAATTGCGACTTGCAACTGTATTTTTCCTCTCGTCCACAACTTATTCGTAAGAAAAAAGACCTTTCCCCGGGTGCATGGGTGCCGGGCAGACATAGAATATATTCAATAACTATACGAAAGTTCGTATGGTTTAAATAATTGGCGTGAAAGCGTTTGAACAGTTCCACCCAACGACTCTCGCTTAAAATATTCCCAGTGTTTCATTCTGTCACTTCATACGATGTAATAGAGTTAAAATTATGTGCGAGATAGGAGGCTTCTGACCAACTTACATATGCCAACGTCGGCTAGCATAAAAACCAATCCCACTATAGGCGCCTATGGGAATGTCTTTTACCACGCCAAGTTGATCATTGTGCCCGCTAGGGTTTCCGTGTTTACTTTGATTGGCGCGAAACTGAGTTTTTTCTCCATCGTGTTTTGAAAACCTTCCATCTTTATTTACAATTAACAATTAATAACAAATTATTTTCAACTTCAAGACACTCAAGAAGGAATTCAATCTACTTTAAGCCACACAAATACACACAAAAAAACTACAAAGTAGAAATGTTTACATTCTTACAACAGATTGCATCTCTCGGTCGTCGTCGTAATAGAAAAACTTTACAAAGCATTTCTCGCCAAAAAAAGCGAAATATCGCTAAATATTGGCATCGAAAACACTCCCCATAGGCGTCTAAAGTGGGACTAGGTTTTTATGCGGGCTACTAGCTACTAGACATTACCTCGGATTTTTTATTTTTATTTTTGGCGCCTTCTTTTTGAAATTGTTATCGCGGATTGCTCCCTTTCTAAAAACAAGACATTTAGGGTTCCCGAAGCTGTGCTTGGGGACAAAGGGACAGGCTACCAAAAAAACGGGCGTATGGTCACATTAGTCATGAGTGAAAAAAATTACAGTCGGCAATCCGGAACGCAAAGGTCGAGTCATTTTTATCTGGATTAAGTGTAGTACACTACTAGTACACATGACGGATAGTCATTTAACCCGTTAACACCTAACTTAATTTAGTTTTAGATTTCAGTAAAAATCTTTTAAACTGTGTTAAAAACACCAAGATTAAGATAACTGTAAAGAAAGATGAAATTACGTACTTAAAAAAAAATCTAAAAATCAAAAGAAAAATATTTTAGAAACTTAGTTATAGATAGTATAAATTAAAAGAATTTTAAAATATAATAATATACCAAAATTTGAAGATTACTTTAAAATTTCTTGCATTATCTCTTAAAAAAATCAAATGAAAAAAACTAATAATTTCAAAATGGCGACACTTTGACTTCAAAATCTGATTAATAGGTCGTATATGGCAGACTTCAAAATCTGATTAATAGGTCGTATATGCCAGACTTCAAAATCTGATTAATAGGACGTATATGACAGACTTCAAAATCTGATTAATAGGTCGTATATGCCAGACATCAAAATCTGATTAATAGGTCGTATATGGCAGACTTAAAAATCTGATTAATAGGTCATAGGGTAGACCGGGGCTAGTTGGGCATAGGGGCACGTTGGGTCAGTCGGATTATTTTAAATATTTTCCGATAGATAGCGCTGTTACTCCAGCCAAGTATGTGTCATCCCCCCCCCCCTCTCTTCTTTCCCGTAAAGGTCATTGGAATAGCAGCGTCTACTAACGAACTAGCTGGAATTTTCAAATTTTTGCCAAGGTGAGTAACTTCCCTACCCTATAAATAATCTTCTTTTTCTATATTTTATATTACAATTTCCATTTTTACATATAATATTCTGAAAGATAACTGTTCATAGTTATTGTAGGGTATGTTTGTTTAATTAAATACTTTCAAAGTAAATTCGTACACCCATCGGAAACAAAAATGGCGACATGGGGTAAGTTGGGCCTCTTCGCATGGGGCACATTCGGCCGGCTGCCTAACTTGCCCCGTATAATGTTGATCCTGTGGAAATGGCGAGCGAACGTGCCACGTAGTATCTCCAAAGCCTAATTGTAGCGAATGAAGTCTCAAAATCAATTCATTTATGAAACCGTTCTCTCAATTTCATGTATAATTATTCTTTCTTAATTTTAAAGGAAGAAAGTATTGATGATGGTCAAATTTTGCAAATTGAAATCATATCAAACATCCCATTGTTATTAAAAGACAATAATTACGCTAAAATATTTTAAATTGAAATGCATATAGAATTTAAAGTTCAGTTTTAGTAATATTTTTTAAAGATTTTAAAATGTTTTTTTTTTAATTTTGAGATGGGATTACGCCAAATTAATATATGGCATATCCATTATGAATAAGTATAATTATTCAATGTTGCTGTAAAATCAAATGACACTGCTACACTGTTTCTCATTATCTGCGATATATAAATATATCTGAATTTATGGGATATGCACCAAATTTAAAATGCAAGATAATTGTTAAGAAAATCTAAGCTGATTCCATCTCCATTAAAAAAGTGCAAAACAGAATGCGCTGTTATTATTTTACGATGAATTTAAAAATTGTATCTCAGTTCTTGTTGAGTATCTATAACCTAACTGTGTTATTTAAATTAACATTATTATTTATATTATTTTTGAATTAATATTATTTATATTATTCTTTAAATTAATATTATAATTTATATTATTATCATAATAATAATATTTATCTGCCTTAAATATAATAATATGGAAGAATTTTTTGCGATAATCACAACATGCTACTTTGTTTCTCTTGTAGGGCTACCTGCTAAAATGGTTTGCCGTTATGTTAGAAAATCGGATAGAGGGAATGCTTCTTCTTAAGCAATGAAAGCTACTGTTTTAGAAGTGAAGCTGTAATGATGAAAATTGTGACGATGAAGTCATTTAATTCTGTTTTCATCATAAAACTTATATTAATTTTGTAGTTTCAATCTCTTGGTTTTTTGCTTCACATAATTTTATAATTATATAATTTTATGGCTTCATCAAGGAATGGTGCATGAAAGAGATTTTCCTTTAGGATATATTGTGTTATCGTTCGCAGGAAATGAAAAGTAAAATGTGATAAGATGTTTTTAATATTTCTTCAATTCTACTTTACCAGAATATTAAATAAGTGATGTGGCCCAACTTACCCCGTAGTCGGGGCAGGTTGGGCCACGCGACTTGGTATCAGTTTCAGCTTTTTAATTAATATTAATAGTTAATATTTTGAAATGTTATTATGGTGAATTCTTCCTGAAGGTACACTGGTAGTGTTTGCATTAAAAAAATTTTTAAATGTTGAATTGTAATTTATTAAAAATTCTTAGAAGAAAAAACGGCCCAACTAGCCCCGGTATATGCCCGGTATAGCTATATTCCAGACTTCAAAATCTGATTAATAGGTCGTATATGCCAGTTGAAAACTGTTTAGGAGTTTGGGAATAAGTATTGACTTGTCAGACACAGCAAAAAAGAAACAACGGAACGCGATCGATTTAACCGCGAAAGTTAAATGCAACTGTTCTCAAATCTAATGTAGCTGTCCTCAAACTAACCACATCAAACCCAGTATATCTACAAATCTAAAAACACGTTTCCGAAAATATTTAAGGAGCTTGTAACAATGAATAAATAAATGTACGAGTTTTCTGTTTTAGTTATTTAGGATTCACAGACCGTTTTCCGATAACCCTCCAATTTAAGAAATCGCCAAATCCGTTCGGGTTGTATTGAGAGCAAAGCTCGAACCAGTTCTTTCTTTAGTACACAAATCGTCGAATTCTGTGTTCTTTGAGTTTGTGTAATCCTTTTTGTTTAAAACGGCAAAAAAAGTTCTTAAAATGGTTAGATTCTAAATGGAAAGATTATAATTAGCTAAATCGTTTGGTTAAAAACTTAACTGGCAGTGATTATCTAAATTATTTCGTTACAAATTTAACCGGTAAACAAGTTTTAGAAAGTTGCCAAAAAGAGCGATAACGAACAATTATGGCAGCTTTTCCATAAAATGAGGCTTTTATTTTAAATGAACGCTGAGAGCCAGCAAAAGAAATATAAAATTTAATATTTTTAAAGTATCCTTCAGCCGTAACATTAAAATAAATTAACATTTTGAAACAGAGAATTGAAGTTTTGAAGATTCCTATTACACCGGAAGTCGGTCGGTATAGCGGAAGTTCTACTTTACCCCAAATAAATAAAACATAAAATTCTTTCATAAAAAAGACAAAAAATGAAAAATCTTGTCAAAATAAAAAGACAAACAGTGAACTGTAACGAGAAATAAAACGCAGATTTATTTGTTTTGTTATATAAACCTGCAGGAGTGGTCTTTCCGAAACTTTCTCGCATCCGCCCTAACACAGGGGGATGGGAAATACACTAAGCGCCAGTAACATGTGCCATTCCCTGCCACATGTGAGAAAAAACGCGTGAATCAGTCGAACATTTTTGTCTGGGGGGGGCTGTAGAATGGCGAAGAAACCGAATGTGCAATTTGAACGCTTTTTTTCTACCGGCTAAAATTGGGTACGGATCTACAATTAATGTTAGCAGACCTCATACCAATTTTTATTTATCCAAGTCATAGCGTGTAGGAGTTATCGTGTTCACAGATAATTACAGACCGACATATAGTCAACCCTTTGGCGGATTTTCAATTTATTAACAAAATTTGACACGGATCTACATTCCTGATGATAAAACTGTGTACTAAATTTTATCTATCTCGCTATTTAAGTTTTTGAGTAATCGTGTTCACATGAACACATACAGGGAGACGGACTTCCCGCGGACGGATTTTGTCTAAAATATGATAGAAACCTATAAATTATGTATAAAGACCACATTCCAAAATTTCATCCTCTATCTCTAACCATTTTTGAGTTATCGTGTTCAACAGACAGGCAGACATAATTCCAAAATTTGTTTTTTTCGGACTCGGGCCTTGTCTAAAAAGTGGAGAATCGTCAAAATCTCGAGTTTGAATTTTCTGACTATTTCAATACTTTTTTCTTTGTAAAACTTCGTATACGACAAAGTAAGAAGGAAACTGAAATGAATTTTTTTTCGAAACTTTCTTCTACCATTTGGCAATGGATTCAGAATGCAGCGCAGATTCCTACTGTCCTCATCAGTGGCGTCACCATCCAACTCTAAAGCGGTTAAATGGAATGAAATTGAAATGAAGTTCTGATACTTTTCCGTTATCGGACTCCAATTGTGTCCAAGCATGAATGCTGCCACTAACTGAATAAGCCCCCAAGATTAAAACTTAGAGACAATTGGAAAACTAACTAACGGAAAAGAACCGAAATGAGCTTAAATTAAACACATATTTATACAAAATAATTAAATTACTTGTCATTGATCATAAGTTCTTTTAGGTGAATTGCGTAATAAGAATTGTATTTTGACGGAATGCATTGGAAACACAGTTAATCTCTATTTCAAGAACTTAAATTATTTATCACTATTTTTTATACCTTAGTTCCATAAATTAAACTGAACAACTAATTAATTCATCGCAAACTCCGTAATTGTATAAAATCATTTCAAGTGCTGCCTATAAGTATAAAAGATGGCATGTTTCTAAAGAGCGTTATTATAGGCTTTCCTTTGGTATTTGAACCGCAGAGTTGACAAACGATCGCAGCGCCACTAGCCGGTTAGATAACTGCCATTAAAGTGAGTGAAATGTAACTGTCTTCTAAATAGGACTTCGGCGGGTAACGGGTTATAAAGAGATTAAATTATGTTTTCACTTGCATTCTAAATTAGGTTATTATATTCTGCGTATAGAAATAATTTGGATGGAAGGATCTGTTTTACTTTAATATTTTTAAACATTAACTTTTTGAATTGTATTTTTTGAAAATAAATCTTGAAAAGTTTTATTAAATATGAGCTATTTACTCAAATTCACAGGAAAATCCTGGACGAGGAGTTGAAATTCCGGTTAATACGGAATGCCTTGTCACCTAAATTCGCCAGAACATTTAGAAACAACCGTTTATTTGAGAATGCATTTGTCAAATTTAGTTATATTGGTTATTTCTCCCTACATAAAATTTTTAAAAATTTCAACAAGTATTCTGAAGGCCTTGATATTTTAAACCAGAAAAATTTCCCGAATATTTTGAATCCATTTCGAATTTAGTCAATAGCCCTTGACAAAGTGGACTAGAATGGATTCCTTGTTTGTTTAATTCGATTATCTCAGATTATTTTTCTTAGTTTTTTGCTTTCTTTGATTGGTTTTGATTTCCATTGATATTTTTTATATGTCCTTTAATGTTTTCAGGAATAAGTGCTTTTAATTTCTAATCATGCTTTTTAATGTTTTAGAATTGAGTATATACAACCTTTTAAATTATTATTATTTTTTTAGATTCAGTGTTTAAACTTCAAAATTCATTTTAAGGCTTTTAAATTTTTTAGCGCTTTCAATTTTTATTGTTTATCTCATGTTCATTTTGTGCCATGCAACACTTTAACTAGTTTTCTATTCTGTAGCGTGTATTTTCTTTTTTAAATAATTAAATTATTTTGCCAGTAATTGATACATGTCAACTATAAGACAAAATTCGTAGTTTTAATGAATCACTAATTGACATTCAGTTGTCCATACCACACTCGAAATTTACGATTTTTTTTAAATAATTCGATATGGAAATTTTTAAAAGATATTTTGGGTACGATACTAGTGAGGTAAGTAGCATTAAATGGACTGCAGGTGCCGTAGTCGCAGGTCCCGACTTGGGGAACGGAGGACCATGACTTCAAGATCCGTTGTACTACTGCATTTAAAAAGTTCCAGATCTTCTCAAATATTTTTAAAATGTAATTGAATTATGCCTTTTCTGGCAGAACAAGCGAAGAGTGTCATGTGATCGACTAGTTAGAACAGGTTTCATCCTGTTCAAATGAACATAGCGCACACTTGTAGCTCGTGATTGCAGGTATTCAAAATTTCCCGACGCTGTTAAGGCCAAATCGTGGATGCTGCATTGCGAGAAAACTCTTGTTTATGGGTCCCTCCTGGTGGCAAATTACCTGTCAAAACATCGCATTTCGGTACTTCAATAACAAGCTTATACCCTGATCTCGTCAAGTGGGACCTTTACATTGGGTGAAGACGATTCTCAAGTTCTGAAGCAGTGCATCGACAAAAGCATTGGAAACGGTAGCAAAAGGAGGCTTGTCATACGCATTTTGCATCTTTGGGTAAACCTGGAGTCTACGGTGCCGGCCTGCTTCTCGCCAATTTTTCTTGGCGCAATTTCATTTGCCGTCGAAAAATACTGTTTACCATAAATCTGGCTTGAACCCAAAGACCGTACCCGTCGTATGGAAATTTGAAGAGTGTAGGTAGAGTTGGGGTATTTTGATACGTGGGGACATTGATACAGTCCATGAATTTTGATGATTGGAATGGCTCAAGATGTTCACATCCCCTCATATACATGCCACTGTAACCCTTCTCACAGGGTACATTTTTCGGCTATGTTATATCAAAAATTAATTTACAAATGAATCAAACATCTAATCTTCTCGTCTAAGTGAAATTTACTATAAGTATATGTTGTGTGATTTCTTTAACTATTTACGTTTTCCTGCCAGGGAATCTACTCCAAAGGTAGGAAAAAACATTTATTTTTCTGAACTATATTCATTTTTGAGGTTGTTTAACATTGTTTTTGCGTGACCACTTGTTTTAAGTAAAAAAGGCTCTTGGGTCATATTGATGCAATTGACTCCGGGCACATTGATACGCTTCTTCTGTGTGTATCAAAGCGCCTTAACAGACCCTACTTTGCAAAATCGTCTTCAGAAATTGAAAAAACGTAAAAATGAACTATCTAAAAGAAACACGCAATTAAGTGTTTACTTAAACAATGAAAATGGTTTGAATTTCATTGCAAAACCGAAAAGTATTGCTGTAAATTAAGTTTAAAGTATTTTTTTACGAATTTATTAAAATTGGAGAAAAAATTGCACAGAAACTTAATTAATGTCATCAAAAAGATAATTTTTTGCATTTCCAGATGGAGTAAAAATTAATTTTTCGCTATATTAATTTCGAAAGTTATCAGGGAAGAACGCGAAAATTTCCTTTGATTTTTAATTAAATACTTTTTTTTATAAAATTTCCCAAAACGGCTTCGAGGTACACATTTCCTCCCTCCAAAGTATTTTTACGCATACACACATATTCTACTCCATTATCTGTAGAGATAAATTATTTTCTGAGGCATTATTGTTTCATTAAAAATGTTCATTCCAGTCTCATTAAAAATGTTGAATTTCGATTAAAATAAATGTTTGTTACTTTGTTAAACTTTGAAACTTTGATTTGGAATATAAAGACCTATTAACCATCATTATTTTCGATATTTCCGTGTGTATCAATTAACCCCTACCATGGGGTAGATCGATACAAATCCATTTTTAGGAAAAGTGTCTAATAATTATTTTATTAAATCATTTATGACAAAAACTCGACTGAAATCCTATATTAGATTAACAAATGTATACATTTAGTGCATTAGTTCTAATTATTACCATTGGTAAAATCATTTTTTAGCTTTCCAAAAAAAAGTGTGTCACTGACTCCGCATTTCTCCTACTTCTAACTCCGATGCCTCTTCCGTCATTTGGACAGGGCACAAAATTACGTGGTCTATCCAAAGTAGTGCTTGTGTAGATTGAAAACGAAATGATCATCAAAATAAGTCAACTAATATTAAACTTAAACTTGGAATATCAAAACCCACTTTCAACTCAACTTTTTTTAAATGAGTTCCCCTTTTTTATGTTAAATTGTTGGGAGTTGCGTGATGTATTATAATTGACAATCCACAGCAGAAACTGTAGTACAGTAAAACTTTTCCAAGAAGCTTCCAATGCCTTTTTTTATTGCCCACGCCGACCCTGCTTACCCAAAGGGTGTAAAGCACGTGACGAGTCGGCGGGAAGAAAAAGTTTCAATACAAATGTTAAAATAATGCAACACAAAACAATATAATTAAAATACACTGAAGAGCCAAAAAAACTGGTACACCTTCTTAATATCGTGTCGGGCCCCCACGAGCACGCAGAAGTGACGCAAAATGACGTGGCATGGACTCGACTGGTGTCTGAAGGTATCCTGGAGGAAATTCACACCATGAATCCTGCAGGGCAGTCAACAGATCTATAGGAGTGCGAGGTAGTTTAGATCTCTTCTCAACAGCATGTAGCAAGGCATCCCGAATATCTTCAATAATGTTCATCTCTGGGGATTTAGGTGGCCAATGGAAGTGTCTAAAGTCAGAAGAGTGTTCCTGGAGCCACTTGGTAGCAACTCTCGACGCGTGGGATGTCGCATTGTCCTGCTGGAATTGTCCCAATCCGTCGGAATGCACAATGGACATAAATGAGTGTAGATGATCGGTGAGATGCTTAAGTACCTGTCACCAGTCAGAGTCGTCTCTAGACGTATCAGGGGTCCCATATCACGCCAACTGCGCACGTCCCATACCATCACAGAGGCTCCACCAGATTGAATAGTCCCATGTTGACAAACAGGGTCTATGGATTCATGATGTTGTCTCCATATTCGTACACGTGCATCCGTCCGATACAATTGGAAACGAGACTCGTCAGACCAGGTAACGTGTTTCCAGTCATCAACAGTCCAATGGTAGTGTTGTCGGGCCCAGGAGAGGAGTAAAGCTTTGTGCAGTGCAGTCAACAACGGTACACGAGTGGGCCTTTGGTTCTGAGAGCCCACATTAATGACGGTCCGTTGAACAGTTCGCATGCTGACACTTGTAGATGCCCCGTCATTGAAATCCGCGGCAATTTGAGGAAGTATTGTACGTCTGTCTCGTTTAAGGATTCGCGTCTGACGTCAATGGTCCAGTTTTTTCAAGGTCTTTTTTCTGGCCGCACCGATGGCGGAAATTTGATGTTTTATCGGATACCCGATATTCACGGTACACTCGTGAAATGGTCGTACGCGAAAATCCAAATTTCATTGCTACTTCGGAGATGCTATGTCCCATCTCTCGTGCGCCGATTATAACGCCAAGTTCAAATTCACTTAAATCTTGAAAACACGCCATTGCACAGTAGGAACCGATCTAATACATTTGTCAGACATCTGTTGTCTTATATAGGCGTTGCCGGCCGCATAGGGTTACGATGATTGGTTGCATATCTCCGTAATTTGCATATACACGCCAGCACCAGTTTCTTTTTTTTTTGCTCTTCAGTGTATAATGGTTACAGAATAGATAAATAACAAGTTTATCTCAAGTAGTAAGGGTCTGTGGTAGCTTGTGACTCATCTATTCTGTAACTATTATACTACTCTGTGTAAATATTGTATTAAAGAGATTGATAATTAAATTACATATTGATACGAAACACTTGTTTTATGATTTTATCCCGACGTTTTCACGAAAAATCTACGCCGCGGACGCGAACTGAGCCTTTCTCATGTTTTTTTCAACATTAAAGAAAATACAGGAAAACCGCAGATTAAAACTATATGTCGGCTCATTGAATTTTTGGTCATTTTTGCCAGCAGACCAGCAAACATCCTCATACATGGTTTTTCAATACTGGTAGTTTTTAACAGATTCACACAGTAAGATTGAGCACATATTACGTACAAATACACGTGCCAAAACATTTTCAAATGTACATTAAATAGGAAATTACTAAATTGTGTTTGTGAATGATATGCAAACATAATACCAAGAGGAGTTCTTGAAGATAAATTCTTTAAATTTCCTATTTAAAACTTAATCCTTTTTGTTGAAATCTGATCTAACAGTTTATTTTAAGATTTTCAATATTGCGTTTATGTAGCTCTACTGGAAATAAGATGCCTTAAATAAACTATTTGAAATTCGACATCTACAAAACTTTTTTTATTGGTACTAAAATTATTACATAAAATTATGAACTAAAAGAATTATTTTTTGATTGAAACCCACAAATGTGCATGAAGTGTCCCATTTTACAATCCGGTTAAATATTATGGTTTCTTGAAATGTCTATGGATTATTTGCACACTCTGTTTTTATATTTTGAATAAAGTACATATTTAGGTAGCTTCAGAAACGGGAACAAATAAGGTTCATGTCAAAATGAGACATCACCTATTGCACAGTTAGGAATGAAGATTTGAAAATTTGTGAAAGAAGTTTCACCACTTTTAATGTTAAAAAGCTTTCTATATAAAATTTTAAAATTTTTCAAATAAACCGTCTCTCTAAACTTGTACGTAAGTTTCTTTACTATAAAGCCCGGAATTTTATTCCTCGGCTGGTAAATGAAAATTTGTATTGTTATCATTTGTTACGGATGTGATATGACAACGCCAATGTTACAATACAGTAAAGATAAAAGTTCAAAGATTGGATTATTACTTGTGTTCGATACAGCAGAAGAATAAGAAGAGCAATGGAAGTCAAGGAAATGTATACAGTTCTCCCCAACTTCCTCATAGACCAGGACAGCAAGCAAGTTCCAGGAGCTGAATCCACGAAGTACTACAACATAAACATTAGAAATTGATTGGACAAATTGTTTAATGGACCCTCTTCTGGGCTATTGTCTTCATTAAACAACCTGTTCACTTTTATTCATATTTGCCTATTTGCCAAAAACGTATCATTGTTAAGACGAGCCAAGGTGGATATTATTTTTGGCTTTATGTATCTAAAGAAGAGGACAAACAGAGGATTCGGAACGATAGGCGTTTAACTAATTCTACATAATTCAAAAATTCTTGAGTAACTAGAAAATCACCTGTCATAGTATGACTGGTGCAAATTGCCTCTTCATTCGAGAGATTTCCCGTCAAATGAGACGTGTTTAAATAGATATATATGCGAGAGAAATATTTAACATTGATTGAAAACAAATAAAATAAATATATGTTTTATGACAGGATTTTTTTATTTACATATTATTTACATACTTCTTTATTCAAAAAACTTCTTGGTAAACAACATTCCGCGTGTAGTATTTTTCGTTGTTCAACAATTTTATTATAATTCAATAACCATGAAATTCTCAGCTGGTTAAAATTTCAAAGGAATACTTTTTCGAAATTCTAATCAAAACAAAGCACTTCTCTGCTTTTCAAACGTTGCGAAAAAATATAATCAAATTATATCATCACTATTGCAATAAATCGTGGCGCCCAAACTATATCGCGCGCATGATATACCACTGACGAATTTACTACTTTCTATTAAAAAAACAGAAATTAATTTGAAATATATGATTAATATAATTTAAAATTTGTCGGGAACTATTGATCATTGCGAGATAAGTTTTTTATCAATCGATAGCAAATTCTGTTTCACTATTTTAGAACTATTAAATTTGGAATTAGAACGACAATTACTCTTTTAAATTTAAAATTACTGAAATTTAGGTTCTCCAACAACGAAGTAATGCTGTTTAATGTCTTGCAATGCTATGGCGCAAGTTTTATTGCTGGTGATGTCAGAGTATTACCGAGAGACAGATCTAGTAATATTTCGCGTGAACCTCAGATCGATGAATGAATTGTCTTAGTCTGCGTGCGCGCGTAGTCGCTGTGATGTCATCAAAATTGTTCGTTATTTTCACCAACTTTGCAACTCGACTGTGACTAAATCGTGATTCCAGATTCTAAAATTCTTTTTGCAGTATTCAATGTCCACCTTTCTCTGTTAAATGAAACTAAAACCAACTCTCTATGTTATTTGGTTGCTGAGCTATAAGCGTTTAAAAATACTACGAAAAGCGTCATAATTTTTTCCTTTCCCGACACACCAATAGACCACTACGGACAGACGTAAGTCTACGTCAAAAAAATTCGAATAAAATTCTTTGTTCTTTTGATGGTTCTTAAAATTCGCTTCAACCGAAGTAATGAATTGGGGCTTGTTTAAGGTATCCGACTGCTTTAAAATCGTCGTTTTTGATGAAATTATCAAAAAACTTTTTATGACTTAATTTTATAGCCTGTTTAACCAGCTTTCTAAAACTGTCTCACTTTTTACTCTACGTGTATTACAAATGGAGTTACAGTTGTTTTATTACCGAACTGTAAGCATTATTTTATGTTGCATGAAAACTTTAAATGCGTTTTCTGAGATATGATATTTTTGAGGAAAACTGTCGACCGTAACAATGATTTCTCAAAACTTATTCAAGTACTGATATGAAATTTTCTGAGATTGTTTTCTGTATTATGCTTGATGTTTTCCTCTAAAAACTAAGGTCAATTTTAAAATCAAGTATTATTTTTAAGTGCTAAACGAAAAGCATTTTTTATGAAAAATTACCAGTTTAGTAACTATGTTCAGCTATATCTGAAAATTATTTTGAAATACAAGAAATATTTTAGAGCATAACACAGATAACTGTCATAAAAATGTACTCCTACAAGGATTTATGTATATTTAGAATAGGATTTTGTCTATGGCTGTTAGCGTAAGGCAAATGTTTTAGTCATTTTCCTTCAAATTTCTCAGTTTTTTAAAAAAAGTATTATTTTCAAAGACTAATTTTACAATATTTTCATAGTTTTAAAACATATGCAGTTGAAAAATAGCATTAAAAAATATGTATAAGTTATTTTTCAAAAAAATGTCTCCGATCACAGTCGGATACCTTAAATACGTATTTTATACTTCCAAACACGAATCTCCGTTAGAGCGGCCACACCTATGAGCGGTCAGTTTTCCTTGGAATGGAGAGTGGAGGCTGTAGAGAGGCTTCGCTTATACAGGATAGCAATGTATATCCTAATCTAATTTCGAAATCACTATGCGTCTCAGTTTTATATTTTTCTGTGACCCAATGGACCCTGCTTTCTAATCTAATGCATTGTTATTGTCTCAATTTAAGAAATGTTACTGATAATACATATTCGACGAGTAACTACTGCAATTTTTCTTATTTTTGATTCTCTTGTTTACGAAGTAGACAAAAAGAAAGTACTGCAATCGTCAAAAAATTCGAGATTTTTATGAATCTCCTCAGTCCGAAAAAGCTCTTCTAGGATAATGTCTGTCAGTCTGCCTGTGAACACGATAACTATGAAAAAAGAACAAACTAGGTGGGCATATTTCAGGTACATCAAATCTTTAGGCTCAAATCAATTTTTAAACCAGCGGGAGTGGTCTCCCCTAAACTTTCTCGCATACTCTAACACATGTAGAGAAAAAAAATAAGCTAAAAGGCAGTAAAACGAACAAGAACCCCTAACGCAATGGAGAAAAAAAATAAGCGGAACTTCATACCACGATTTCCGAAGGTCGTCCCACGCGGAAGTGGAATTAAAAGCCGGCGTGATTACCAGTAGGGCTGGGTGTAAGATAAAGAAAACGAAATTTGCAATTTGAACGCCTTAACCGATTGACACAAAAATTGGACGCAAATCTACCATTAAGGTAGGCCACATACCAAATTTCATTTATCAAAGTAATTTTTTAAAGAAGCTATTGCGTTCAAAAGTATGCAATTATACAGACAGACAGTCAGTCCTCTGACGTATTTGGTCAAAATTTTGATACAAAACTACAATCCTGAGGATAAAAATGTGTAACAAATTTTATCCACCTAGCTATTTAAGTTTGTGAGTTATTGCGTTCATATGAACACGGACACACAGTCAGACTTCCCGTGGACGGATTTTCTCCAAAATTAAACCTATAAATTATGTATAAAAACCACATACCAACTTTCATCCCTTTAGCTTTAATAGTTTTCGAGTTATCGTGTTCACAGACACACAGACAGACGGACGTAATTCCAAAATTGTGTTTTTCGGACTCAGGGAGGTCTAAAACGTGGAGATTCGTCAAAATCTGGAGTTCAAAATTTTGAAGATTACAATACTTTCTCTTTGTATACTTCGTATACGAGAAAGTAAAAAGGGTTAATAGAAACAATAACGAAGCAATTATTCCCCTGTCGGGGATGCTGTACCCGCCCCCGTCGGGAAAAATTTTTGTACCAAGTACACGCAACGGGGTATTCAACAAATTGCTAAATATAGATCTGGCTAAAATTTGAGACCAATTTCATTACACTCCTCTCTCCATACAGAAAGTTGTGCCCCCTGTCGGGGAGACACTAGCGCCACTCCTCCTCGTACTTTATTGGAACGGGGGATGCAGTAAATTTAAGAACGAAAACAAAATTTTGTCGGCAAAACTGACTATTTTTAAAAAATTTCTTAAAATTCAGAAAATTATGTTTGAAGATCAAAACAAATTTCATTAGAAAGAAAATTGTTTGTTCTATACAATGGTGCATCGATTGTTTTTCAACTATCATTAGAAAAGATACTCCAGCCTTAAACGTGCCGAAAATGACCAAAACAACACAAAACATTGAATAAAAAATTTTCTAGATTAAATTTTAAAATTCCGGCTTCGAGGTACATTCAGTCACCATTACGACTACCTGTGTGCCAAATTTCATGGCTGTAAGTGCTATAGATTCGTCTGGACATCGCGGACACACATACACGTACAAACATTGCCTTTTTATGAGTATAGATTTACTTCCGTTGAAAACAGACAATTAAATAAAAATAGACATTAATTCACTTATGCCATTAAACTTAAACCTAGACATTAAGTAATACAAACCCATTTCAACATTTATTATTTACAACTCCAAAATTCAGTAAAAGATGTGAGAGGGGAGAATTCAGCAAAAATTGTTGCAAAGATGCACGATTAGATCTGAGACATAGGATTTGTGCCTCAGATACTAAAAGGTTGCTGACATTAGACAGTTGAAAAACAATTAAACTCTTTTTGATGTGGCCTGGTGGTGAGATTTCCGCTTTGCCGCAGGAAGATTCCAGATTCGAAACTCGATTCTACCAACGATCCGCTAAGCTTGATATCGAGTTGCTGTGGCGTCGAAGTTTGAAGAAGGGACGCCTGCTAATGTGTCGCTCTCGTCATCTGACCACTGCTCAAAATTAGGAAGTCGGTCACAACACAGCCCTCATCTTGCTTCAAAACAAGAAGTTAACATACTGTTCAGCAACGGATCACGAGACTACCACTTTTGGACGATTTTACACCAGGAAAGGGGTGTCAGGCAGTGAGACATATGATCGCATTTCCGGAGTTTTTTGTTAGATCACGCTCACTAAAATGTAAACATCACCTTCCCATTCTCCACTTTCCCCCTATTTTGATGAAAATAACTCCGCCCAGCGCATGCGCGAAAGCGCGGAGGGTTTCCGAATCCTTTGCTATACAATAGCTAAAATTTGGCTTAACTTTGCTGGATTTCTGTCGTGAATTTATACGCTTTTATTTAACTTGATTTGTTTCATGTTTGTAAAGAAGGGATTTTGTAATCGATTTTACACTCACTTCCTTATGGGCTGGAGTTATGAAATTTTGAGCACTCATTTATATCCAACCGCACACAGTTTTCAATATTTTTAGAACTTAATTATTTGCTAATCGATTAATTTAATTAAATTTCGGTTCCATACTTATGGCGCCACCTGATAGTGAATTTTAGAAAAAAATAATTTAAAGATTCCATTATATTTATAAGAATGAATTACTCATTGAAGTCTAATAAGTAGAAAATAATTAAAATCAAAAGAATTCTACTAAACTACTATAATTTAATTTATTTTTTGTTTGCTTTCACGAATGTTGGGGTGCCAGCTCATGTGTCATCCTCGTCATCTGACCGCTGTTCAAAATTAAGAGGTCCGTCCCATCGTGTTGCTTCAAAACGGGACATTACTATAACTAAACTGAACTGAACTATCTCGAGTAATGGATTTTCTTATTTATTTTCGAATTTTAGGGTTGTGGCAACAATTTCCACTCAATAATAGGTCACGGAATGGAAAAAGTTCCATGAGGAAAGAGTGGTTTTCTAAAATAAAACATCGAGTTATTTAAGGCTGTGCGAAAACATTCTCGAAGGGGAAAAAATCTCCGAAAAGGACAAGAAAAACATCCTCCACCCTTTAAACTGGGTATCATGACAAATTGATGGCCTAATTATCTGTTATTGAGGAAACTAGCATTATTTTTCCTTTAATTTTTTATGGCACCCCACGAAACATATTTTTCGTATCTAGTACCAACCTCTTAAACAAATTACCAAACGATATTTATTTATCGCCGCATAATTTTTCTAGAAATTCATTTAAGCTACATTCCAAATTATTTGCATGATTTACACGATTATTTATGACATACAGGCATAAGTAAGTTCTTCTGCCAATGCATGCGTGCTTATTTTAACTAATTAATGCTTAACACTCTTAAGTGTATATATATGTATAAAATCAAACTATCTATTAATCAAGCATCATCTTTTGTATTTCATTTGTATGATTATTGTTAAGGTAATTTGATTTTAATTTTAATTATTATATTAATATTTGTATATATTGAAAATATAACACATGTTTTGATAAATTAAAATATTTAACTATATATATATATATGAAAGATCAGGCTTTAAAAAGGTGAAAGGCAGTCCATTGTCATCAAGGAAGAGACGATATTTGTTTAAATCTTCTTTTATTTAGGCATCAGGCGTTATTTCTTCATAAATAAAGTATTTAATTTGTTTGCAGCTCCATGACCAGAATTTAGAAGTTTACGCCCGAACGGCGCGTTGTTGTTGAAAGCTTACATGCCGGCGTGAAAAAGGGCAGAAATGAATGCGCAGAACGCTTAAGTACTCAGGAAAGGGAATTCCCCTTGAGAAACTCGTGATTTGCAAAGAAAGTTGTAGTGCGTTAATTATGATGAAAGTGGAAGTATTTAAAATGAGGTGTCGTTAAGATTATTTAGGAAAGTTAAAAAATTAAAATATCACACATATATATATATGTGTGTGTGTGTGTGTGGGGCACCTCACTGACTCCTGGCAACCACTATTTTCAGACCCAGTATTTTCCACTATTTTCGCCACTGTACGTAGCAAAGTCATTTCGAATAAACCAAGTTTGGGTTAATCCGAGTTCGGTTAACCCAGGTTTTATTGTATTTGCATCAGGGTTGCCATATTGGCCTTTTTAAGGCCAAATTGTGGAAATTTGGCCTTTTTTAAAAGCCCTTAGCCTTAGGAATTTTCTCTTGGCCTTAAATTCACTTTTGGCCTTTTTTTGGCTTTATTTTTCCTTATGACTTTTAGAACGATTCTTAATATATAATTCTACTATTTTTCTAATAAACGTTAGAACATTGAAAAATAATATAGAGCGTTGTTGTTAACAAGAGTTGATATATTTCGGTAAAACATTTTATTCTTTTAAACAACAAAAACAGAATTCCTTTTTTTTTTCTTTCTTTTTTTTTTCTTTTGTAAGTGGCACATGTAGATGTTTAAAAAAATCACTTGAATTTTAGTTTTAATAGAACAGTATTATACATATGTCAATCTGATGGGATTCCTTTTCTTGAAGGGTAGTCATTATCTTATAGCAAAATAAGGGGAAAATGTGCGCTTTCATGAAATTTTCAAATTTGGCCTTTTTTGGCCTTATTTTAAAGACGGTTTGGCCTTATTTTGCTATTTTGTTCTGGCAACCATGATTTGCATTATCGAGAAAATATATGAAACGTTCCAAGAAACGGACCTTGTAGTACTTCAATCAGGCCTCCTGCGTTGTCTCTCCTAAAAAAAGGCGGACGAACAAAATTGCTTTTGGTTTCAAATTTAGCCTATTCGCCAAAATGGTCTTTGAACCGAAATTGTGTATCTCTACCAAATTTTGGGCCTACTCGATCTACGGAAACATATCCAAAATGTATACTCTATTCTCTTCGGTACGCTACAAAGTTAAACACAAAACGCTCCGTAAATATACGAGAAAGTCGAGAAGAAAACTCGAACGCTGATTTAAATCTAAAAATTTTTGATAAGTACTTCTTTGTTTATTGTGAAATTCAAGATAGAAATAGCCGCTGCATTATCGGTACCTGTTCCTGTCTTCAAAACTTTGGCAACCGAAGTAATTATTGCATCGCGTGAACTAAGCAAATCTGAAACAAGTGGAATTTGAATGCTATCGACTCTTGAAACGCAAAATACGTCAATAATGCATGAAAAGCTAAATAATTTTCAAAAGCTAATGCAATCAAGCACGGAACCCATGTCTTCTGTCATGAGCAGATTTAATGGAGCGTTAGCCACACATTTATTTTATTTCATTGTTTGATTTAGCTGTTTTCTAACGGAGTCAATTCACGTGAAATCACACATGCATGACAAACGTTACTTCTCAGTCAACAGGTTCCAAAATTAACCTTTGCACAATTGACTTGTGTCATGTGTAGCTATGTAGAATCTCTCTATCTATATATACAGGGTGTACACAAATGAAGTGACACATTTCAAAAATTAATAATAATAAAAAAAAAATGTTAGAACTACGATTTTTTTTTAAATGAGAGCGCATCTCAATTTTTTTTTCAGACAGGTAACATGCAATTTCTGTGGTCTAGGGGAATCGAAAATTACTGGAAATCAAAAATTTGTTTAGAGCCATTATGTAAGAAAAATATTAAAACTGGAAGAAAAATAAAAGCACTTATTTGCTCTTTAATTTGTTAAGTTACCTATCTGAAAAAAAAACTTTTTGAGATGCGCTCTTACTTAAAAAAAAAAAAAAACGTAATTCCAACATTTTTAGTGTTTTTTTTTATTAATTTTTGAAATGCGTCACATCATTGGTATACACCCTGTATAAAAGAGGAAAGTGTGTGTGCTTGTGTCTTCGTTTTTTGGGTTTTTTATGCACGCCCACACCATTGGACTTATGGAGACCAAATTTGGCACAGTGATGGATTAGCACAAGAGGGAGCTAACGATGGCAAAATTATTTTAAAATTCGAATTAGATTTTTATTTATTTAACTAAATAACGAAAATTTTAGCTATTTTTTGGCGTTTTTTGCCAATAACTTTTGAAATACTTATCGTGCGAAAATTATTTTTACACCACCTGAAAGAGCATGAAATTATCTTTTTAATGATACCAATTTACTTGCTGTACAATTTTTCTCTAACTGTAATTAACGCTTCAAAATTCATTTTAAACGCAATTTATAACAGTGTTTTCTGTTGTTATAAAATAAAATTTATTGTGTCAACAAATCCTTTATTCACGTGTTTTTACCACTGTTTTAAGTTAAGAAAATGTTGTTTTTTTTGGTCATTGACTTCAACGTAGATTTCTTACTTCCGCTGTTATATTTCGTAGCATGCACTTCCGTTTTTATTCCGTAGCTTTTAATATGCCCTCAAATATCCAGTGACGCTAGTTTAGTTACTACGCGATGTTTCGTTTAAATTTCACAAATTTTCCTAATCAGCGGAGTAGCGACCGGGGAGTAAGGCAAGTATAGATGCCGCAGAAGCCAGTTTTAGACAAACATTACAACCAAAGATGGAGACAAAACATTACAATTTTTATGCCAGTATTTAAAGCACATTATGATTGAGGGGAGGAGAAATAATACCAAGTAGGACCATAATAAAAATAATACCAAGCCACGAGGGCCATTTGCGCTTGCTAAGCAAATGGCGACTGGGGTAAAAAGAAATCATCTTCCCTGGGCGCCACTTGCTCCACTGACCAGGTTTACAAAACATTAATATATTTGTGCCACTTTTTAAAGTCATATACAATAAGGAGTCGAAAAATACCATGTCCAGAGCGCCGTTTACGCAAGTTAAGCCTCTTATGATGAAGGGGGTGGGGAGGAGAAAAAAAATCAGAGTATGACCCGAGTGTCACTTACCACTGTCAGTATGTAAAGTCATTGAGGGTTAACCGAGTCCCGTTTCTACCGAAAGGAGCGGGACTAGGGAGAAAAAGAAGGAACGGTACTTTCAGTCAGGCACACAAACACCAGAAAAAAGAGAATGGGGAGCCATAAAAAGCATAATATGAAGTATTTCTGTCATCTCCGATGATGGGGATGGGAAGATGAAATTCCAAAGGTTGTCAGACTCGTGTGAAGTGGTTCAAAGTACAGACAAAAAGAAGAGGTTATTTTAGCTGCTGGTCATGGGTCAGAGACACAGGAGAGGGCTAAAGAAAATCAACGAAAGACGTTACAGTGAAAAACTGTTTAATTAAGTTTAAAGTGTTATAAGTACTTAGACTTGAAAATATTTCTACCCCGATCAACGCCGGGTATATAAACTAGTATATAATATTATCTTTGTTTTAGTTAAATTTAATGCAGCATTAATTGCAGATGATTTTTTAAAATTGTAGCGTCTCTTTATATCTTATTCTTTTTGTCTATTCTAAATTTATTTTTACAGAACGACAACAACAACAAATTTGGTTAAAATTATTATAGAATTAAGTATTAAAAGAAGTTCAGATGGAATAAAAAGTTTTATTTGAAGATGAGCTTTCGTTTCGTCGATATTGACATATCAGTTGTATTATCTATCAACGCATAGCACAGGAAATAATTTTTTTAAAATTCTCGTAAATTTAAAAGAAAATTCTTTGGAAAATTCGTTCAAAAATATAGGAATTAAATAAATTTCATGAAAATAGTATTTCCAATAAATTAAAACGATTTGAACCGTATTTTTCCGTTTATCATGGTCAGTTCAAAAGTAGATAATTCATAATTTCTTAAACTACCATAGATAAAATATTCTTAAGATTTCTAATATTTGATTAAACGCGATAAAGATCCAATTACTCACTTCAAAATCTAACTTTTAAAATTTTAAATCTATTCTATCAAAATGACATGACGCTTAGAGGGTTTTGTACTTTCTGATAAAGCCGACCCTATGTTTTTTAATGCCACTGTGCAAAACATTTTTCGCAGTTTCATTTATCCTATTTTATAACAGTTTTTATTTGACAAGGAAATTTGCCTTCGATCAAAGCATTCGAGAACAATTCTTTTTCAAATGATTATGGAAGTTTTTATACCTAATTATATTTCAATTCTACTTAAATTTAAGCTAATAAACCCGACGTACGCCACTTTATTTAAGATTGCATTTAAATGTGATTCAGTATAATTTAACGTTAGATCTAAAAACAACAGTGGCGGCTCGTGGTTTAATCAAATGGAGGTTCACAAAACAAATTTCGAAAAATAAATCTGTAGATATGACGTAACTTACAAGTTAAAATACATTTGCGTTTTCGCAAGTTAAAGCAAAACATTGCAACTAAAAAATAAGTTCTCATAGGTAAAAAAAAAATGTAACATTTTATTTCTTACAATGGAATGTAATAAAACCATAATATTGCTTACAATATATCTTTGAACTTTTATTACAAAATAGTCAAGTACAATTTTTGTAAATTAAATCAACTCGTCTGTCTTTTTATCAGTCAAACAAATCAATAACGTTTTCATTGAATTTAGGTATGTCATTGATCATTCTTTTTTCAATTGAGAGCATAGCTAGACCGCTTAGTTTGTCCCCGCTCATAGTGCTTCTTAAAAATGTCTGAACTCGTTTTAGAGTTGAGAAGCATCTCTCAGCTTCAGAAGTGGTCATTGGAATGGTAACAATAATTAGCAATAGTTTGTAGGTCTCAGAAAACGTAGTCTGCAAATTGTTTTCTATAATAAATTGTAGAAGACTAATAGAACCAGTCATATTTCTGAAATCTGATCTTCTGTAAATTACTCCTAGTTCAGTTTTCAGACGATCCTTCTGTAACATGGAATAAACATCAGTTGTTTGGTCAAGAATATGAGTTGGAAACTTTTTCTCGTACTTCAGGAATTTTGGAGCTTCGAGGAGAGAAACAGCAGAGTAGTGAGAAATAAAACAAAATCTCTCTTTTATTTGATTCGTGATAACATCACATCTCTCTCTACCCAGATAGCACGTAAGTTTGCAGCAAGTTTGATTTTGACTTGTCATGGCAAAATTTGACGCGTCAAACTTGAATCGAACTTGTAGCAAGTTCGATGTGACAAATAGCGCCACCTATTTGCAAATCAAACTTGCTGCAATTTTGCAAAGCAAGCTTCCTGCAAAGATAGCACAATAAGAGATAATTATCTTTGTCTCTGTTTTAAAAAACATCCGATTTTTAATAGCATCTCCTAGACCGTAATTCTTTTTTATTAATTCAATAAATCAATGATAATTTGTGAAAAAGATAACTTTTTTATAAAAAAAATGTTTGAAACATTTTCCATCTTTTTACTAAATATATCACTCTCACTTTAAAGAAAACTATATCGCCTTTTTCTTAATGTTGAAATTTTAACGTTTATAAACAAAATTAAATCTAAAAAACAGTCAGTGTTTGTTGAACAATAATAACTAGACATTTTGTCCCATTTTAAAGTAATTACTTTTGAACTCTAATTTCATAATTTATTTTACTAGCAAAACGTAGTTATTAGCAAAAATCGCTCTTTCTTTGACTTCAAATCATATTCTCAACACAAAAAATTAATGAAATCCAGAAAATAGTTAAAAATAAATCGTATACGAATCGAATAGAACGATGTATTAGCGAAATCTATCTTCTCCTCTCAGCGTTCGACTGGCTCAATGGTTTGCGTCTCCGCTTCGTAACCGGGAGGTCGCGAGTTCTATCCCGGGCTGTGTTTCGTATTCTCTTTTTGCTTTAATTTGCAATAAGTGTGCACGGCAAGTTTGCTGCAAGTTCGTTTCATGGTGACTTCGGAGCTTTCGTTAACTTGCTGCAAGCTTACTGCAAGCTTGCACTCTTGTCATGACAAATTTGTGGCAAACTTGCACTCTTGTCATGACAAATTTGTGGCAAGCTTACTGCAAACTAAAATTGCTATCTGGGTAGCTGCTACAGTTCTATTGATATGAATATTTTCGCTTTTTCTTTTTCTTGAAGTTTCATATCATACCGATATCTCCTTTGTCACTGTGTCCATTCTCTTTCTTTCTTTCTCTAATAACTGCTGGAAAACGTTTACTTGCTTTCTAATGAATGCTGCATCAGTTCGTGTTTTCTAAAGCTGGTTGTATAACACATCGACATGTGGCATAATATTGTGAAACACTGTAGGCCAAAACACAAATTTCGAGTCTTCTAACATACGGCGAATAGCCCCTGCTTCATTTATTGCAACAGCTTGTTTAGATGTTGACTCTATTTTTTCCATGCATTCAATCAACTGTTCCCTATATTCATACACTCTGTTGATGGTTCGACCCTTAAAATTCCATCTAGTAGCTTAATCATGATCCTTTTCCTAACAGTTTCATCTAGAATATCAATTTTCTGTGGAGATTTATTGAAAAAGTTAGTAATATCACTCAGGTTGGAAAAAAAATACTCGAACTTGGTGATTCTGACTGGTTGCTTGCCCAACATTCAAATTGAGCTGATCTGCGTAGCAATGTACATATTGTGCATTCTTGTAGGCACGTTGAATAAAAGCTTGAACACCAGCGTGTTGACCACTCATCGCGTTTGTACCGTCGTAGCTCTGCGATATTAATTTCTCGGGTTTAGCTACTACTTTTTCCAAACTTGCTTGGATACATTCAGCTATAGATTTTGCTTCATGCCCAGGTGGATTCGTGAATCCCCAGAATCTCTCAACCGGTTGTCCGTTACTTAAAACGTATCGAATAACGACAACCAATTGGGAAATTGATGACACATCAGTAGTTTCATCTACTATTACTGAAACAAAACATGCTTTTGAGATCTCATTTTTTATGTGGTTCTGACAAACAGTGAGCATGCAGTCTAATAAATCATTTTGAATTTCTTTTCACATTCCTTTAAAAACAGTGGCACTAGTGAGATGGTCTTTAAGAGACGAATCAAGTTCTGCTGAGAAGCTGATAAGATCTCTGAAAACTCCCGTATTTAACGAATCCTCGCGTTCATCATGTCCTCGAAGTGCAAGCTCAAATGCACCGCTCAGAATGTAATGCTCAGAATTCACCATTCAGAATGTAATCAATGATTTTTGTTAGAATATAACGATTTTTGGTAACTTTCTCATTGTGTCTTTTAACATTTGAACGAAATGCAATGTCGAGTTGTTGGCGAATATCCACCTTTCCTAGCAAATTAAATTCTAAGATCGAGTTTAAATGTGATTGTGAGCATTCATGCTTTTTTATTTTCTGAGGTAGATGTGATAAATCAGCAACACTATAACTCATCCAACTTGAATCACCATTCTGTTTTGCAAACAGGAGGCATGGAAAACAAAACAATCTGTTAGTTGATTCGCATCCACAAATCCATGAACATTTCTCAAATTAATCGGGTTTGAATTCCCTTTTGAAATCTCTAGTCTTACATTTCGTCACCTGGATAAGGTTTAGCGAAGGTGTTGGCCTGAGTAATTTCAATTCAATTTTTCTTTCCAAACACAATGTTGAAAAATGCAATTGCTTTAGTTCCGAAACACTGATTTTACAAAGTGCCATTTTAACTGTTTACACTAGTTCGTAAAAAATATATATCGAAAAATAATAACAATAATAAAAAACGAATTAACTAACCGAATATAGCAAAACCGAGGGAGAATTCGAACGAGAAAACTGCAAAGAACGCGAACTCCGGCGAGCTCCCGCACACTGAAGATGTGCGAATGGAATGGTATCGGCGGTGCCTTTCCCCTTTCGCTCCTCGGTCCGCTTCTGTCTCTATGAGTTGGTTTTCAAGGGCATTTCTTCGATCGCACGTGCGATCGAGGAAAAGACCAAGTGCGCTATGCTGTAGTAACCTACAATACAGTACGTTAGCCACGTATTAGCGTATTTAAAATGGGGGAAACTAATCCTGGAAATTGACAAAAATCTGGAAGTATATTTATTATTATTTTATTTAATTTGTTAATAAATTTATTTCTTCGTTTTCCTCTGGGGGTTCACGTGCTCATGTGCACAAATAGAGGAGTCGCCACTGAAAAACAATAAGAATCCAGCAAACGTTGACTTATTACTATAAGAAAAGAATTGAATGATATAAATTTTCCTTCGAAAAATATTACAACCGTTTTCAACTCAGCCAAAATTATTGTTGCTTTTGTTCTATTCAATTCAACCCTTGTTTTATTTTTTAAATGAAGGGAAAATATGATTGTGGAAATACGTAATAACAGTTTCTAGCAGAAAAGTTTCAGTTTAAATTTTCTTCACAAAGTATTCTTGGCATTTTGCTGTTTGAGTTTTTATTTTCTCGTACCTAATTACTTTCGAGTTTCTCAGCATTACCTTAAAATTCTAATTTCCAAGAACTGCATAATAGCTTACATTGTGATGAAGAGTAAATCAAAATGGACGTTACGAGGAATCAATGTATTATGGAATTGCTGTTTGTTATTACAGCAAACAGGGAGAAATATAGGAGTTATACATTAGTATTCAATATTCAAATACGCTGTTCGCGACTATTCAAAACAAACCTTCTTTGGCGACCAGCTGGTTAGTCTGGAATACTGGTTGTGTTTGATTTCAATTTAATCTCTTATGCCTAACTTGATATTTGTGGTTCTACCAGGAAAGAATTTTTAAACTACAAATTGATGCAGAAATTAAACAGCGGGAGTGGCCTCCCCTAAACTTTCTCGTATACTTCTCCAAGAAGGTGCTGTTTCCCCTCTCCCCGCGTGGATAAAAAAATTCGAACCTACTGTAACCAAGAATCCAATGACTATCAGGATATTTTTCATTGTAGATTATAGTAATTGTAAAATATTTATGTAAAGAGTCAAATTCAAAGAGATGAGTACCGATTAAAACGCATCTATCACACACTGCTAGGTTCTACTCATGCCGGCTCAAGGACAAAGTGACGTAATCCTTGCGCTTGCACAAAGATTGCTACCAGTACGCAAGCGCATGGAGAATCGGATTAGAAAAATTAATTCTGCTATTTGAACGCATTTTTTGAACCGATTGACACAAAAATTGGACAGAAATCTACAATTAAGGTAAGAAGGCCCCATACCAAATTTCATTTATCTAAGCAATTTTGATAAAAAATTATTGCGATTAAAAATATGCGATTATACAGACCGACAGTCAATGAACCCTTCGACGGATTTGGTCCAATATTTGATACGGACCTACATTCATGGTGATAAAACTGTGTACCAAATTTTATCCATCTAGCTATTCAAGTTTTTGAGTTATAGTGTTCGCATGAACGAGGGCAGACTTCCCGTAGACGGATGTTGTCCATAATTTGATAGAAACCCACAAATTGTGTGTAAAGATCACAGACCAAGTTTCATCCCTGTATCCCTAATAGTTTTCGAGTTATCGTGTTCATAGACACACTAATTCCAAAATTGTGTTTTTTGGATTCAGGGAGGTCTAAAGCATGGAGATTTGTCAAAACCTAGAGTTCGAATTTGTTGACGATTACAATACTTTACCTTTGTATACTTCGTATACGAGAAAGCAAAAAGGGGTATTGGAACCCTTATACCGGCATTGCTAAACTGGGCATTTCGATGCACCTTTTCTCAAGATCTGTTACAGATTCATGTTTGAAATTTTTCATACAAGTAAAATATACTTTTCTCATTACACTGAAATGATTTTTTTAAAAAACTCCTCAAAAACTTTTTTTACAATTTTTTTTTGTGTTAAAACCGACAATGTTAAATTGGCCATTTCGATGTACCTTTTCTCAAAATCTGTTACAGTTGCATATTTGAAATTTTTTATACAAGTAAAGTAACCTTTGTCATTATACTGAATCTAGTATTTGGTTAATTTTTAATTTTTTATAAATTTACAAAATATTTAATCAGTCATAGTGAAATTTTACCCTATTTTGACACAAAAAAATTTGTGAAAAATAAATTTTTGAGTTTTTTTAAAAAAGCTACATTCAGTATAATGACAAAGGTGTACTTTACTTGTATAAAAAATTTCAAACGTACAACTATAACAGATTTTGAGAAAAGATACATCGAAATGGCTAATTTAACATTGCCGGTTTTGACACGAAAAATTTGTAAATATAATAATAATTTGTTGAGTTAAAAAAAAACATTTCAGTATAATGAGGAAAATGTACTTTACTTGCATAAAAAATTTCTAACATGAATCTATAACAGATTTTGAACAAATGTGCATCGAAATGGACAGTTTAGCATTGTCGGTATAAGGGTTCCAACACCTCTTTTAAGTAGCGTTATTTTACTTCCGTATGTTTTGCTCTTTGCGTACATGAACCTTCTTAATGGAGTAAAGTCACGTGTCAAAATCGCATGAAAATCGAAACTGTCGCCATTATCCAGCATGTAGTTGCACACTGTTTCACGCGATGCTGTAAATTCACTTCTTATTCCTCATGCGCGGTTGATGCCAATATTGAATACTAGCTGTAACCCGCGACTTCGTGCGCGAAGAATTTGAAGTATTAAATTTTTAAAATTCACGAATGTAAATGTTTCGTTACATGTTGAAAGGGAAAATTAAAAGTTTTGACGGTTGATAATACATTATTGGACGACTAACAGGAGTGTTTGCTGTTATAGTTAGGTAATTTTTTTATCTATGCTAACACACTTTTGTATACTACGTTTTTTGCACGGATGTAGAGGTTTTGTGGTCTGGACACACGTGAACACGCCACATATGTTGCCTATGGGAAAAATATGGTTTTCCAAATGTACGCCTGCCCTTTGAGTGTCTGGCCCTGAGCCTACCTTTTGAAATTGGATGGCAAATCCTTCGGTATTATCGGAATGCGTGAAATTAAAACACTCTCTCGTTTTTAAATACTCTCACGACGTTTGGACCTAGGTGTGCAATTTGTAACCGTGCGCAGTCTCGGTACATCGAGGTTACGTATCAATAGTGCTGGCACACCGACTTTTAATATCAGCTTGTCGGAAGGTACCCCTGACAATTCTAAGGAGTTCAAGAACTCTACAGGATATGATGTTACTTGTAACATATATTTTTTTTTATTTATCTGACTTAAACTTTCATTAATCAGTGCCAAAATTACTAATTCAACAACCATTCTCTATTCCTCATATATTCTCCGTTATTGTAAATTACATCATTGTACTCAATGGTATCATCAGGCCCTTATAATCTGTGTACCATCCATCATGCTATATGGCATCCACTTCTACCATTTAAAAGGATACATAAAACAAAATACTATCTCGTCGCATGTTTTCCTTTAGTTATAATAAACTTTAGTTTCTAAATTTTAATCTAAAAACTCTTGCAGGTATATTCTATCTATCAATAGATTTCTGTCCCGACGTCAATTTATCGACAGCTTCTTGAATAAAATCTGATATGGAAAAGTATAAATCACTAAAATTAAATAGACTGCAAACTCGAAAAATGAAAATCAAGCGTCGAGTTGAGTAATTACATTTATTATTCCATTAATAAATTATTTGTTTATTTTCTCTGAAAGATCACATAATCGCGGCTTTCTTCATGATCACGTGATGTTTGACATTCAAAATAAGTTATTCCACGTGTAGTTTGGCCGTGAAAGCTTAACAAACAGACAGACACACTTTCTCATTTAATATATTATTAAGCATTTATTATTTCTTCGGAAACGCAGGTAAAAATGACAGGTGATATGAACTGCGGTGATTTTTTAATCTAATTAAATAAGCTTTAGAATTCTTTAAGAACCAATGAAAACATTGGCAAACGATATTTGAAAAAAAAAATAAACAGAAAAAATACTGGCAAAGTAATTACACCGTTGGCTAGCAACTCATCAGTATCGACTCTATGTAGTATAATTAAAGTAATCAAGTGATTTCCACCATTACGAGTTGCAAACTTCAACATATTTTTAGCTTATTTATTTTATGTAGTAAAATACTCAAATTTCACATTCAAACAATGGTTTTAAGATGATGATTTGTATTTATGACAGATCATTGAACTGTCATAAATACAGATTGATAGTTTGAACAGTGAAAACAGAAGAGTTTTTGAGTGCTGAAATTTAGCTAGCTCCAATAGACAAGCAGTCAGTGGTTTGACTGGTATTCTGAACCCCCCAATCAGTCAATTGTTTAGATTTAATACCTTTCAGTTCTGGGAAATGAAGTTTAATGTGGATAAACAGTACTTTTTAAAAATTTTTAATTGGATATTTGTAGCCTGAAGAATTTTTCCCTCAAGGAGTGTCAAGAAAATGTAGATCAAATCTCGGTATAATGAACTTTTCAAATGGTCCCAACCAAATTCCTATGGCACTAATGCATCTTCAAATGCTTATAATGAACTTAAGAAACAAGGCACTTGGATATAGTGAACCAAAATTCCTACTTTTCAAGCTAAACGGTTAGAAAAACAGAGTGAAGCTTTTTCCGAAAGCAAAATTGAACGTTTTGAAGGTTGCATTGAAGACTTGATTACATCCGATACGCTTACTGATGAAATTATAGTCTCCCTCATAAAAGAAAAGAATGATTTGATTGACAGCTCATCCTGAGATATGGAAGACGAAGGCAATACAAGTTCGGGGCTTTCAATTTCTGATATGAAGGCAGCTGTGAACATACTGCAAAAATCTTTGCAACAGAAACTGCGGATAAAAATGTTACATACTCGATTTTAAATATTGATAAGAAGATAGATGAAATGTATTGAAAACCTAGGTGCTTTCAACAAAAAAAAAATCATGGATTATTTTCATATTTTAGAGAAATAAATCGAAGCACAATTAATTTCACTCTTTAATTTTTTTAAAACAAATATTTATTTTCATTTATTATAGCCTATTAATGTAGGATATTACCCATAAAGAATAATTTAATCACTGCATAAAATTAGATTGCAAGAGCTAGATTAATAATTTTTGAGATAGATGGAGCTAAGAGCCCTGCTCGTGACACGCCACGAGCAGCGTCCTCTTTTTTCCCCTCAAAACCAGCGTGCATGCTCAGAGCAGAGCAGCAGACAAGCTCGTAATCCTTTTTCCCATCATATAAGATAAATAAGTTTGGGCGCAGTTAAGTTGCTCGATCATCACGTTGTGGTAACTATGTCACATCTAACTTTCCTTATGGCTCTAAATCTCTAATACAGTAATTATCTTAACCCACTAACATCTATCCAAAGTTTAATCTAGCTCATAAATAAATATGACTGCATGCAAATTAGTAAATCTCTCGTTATCTTTCTGTGTACATATCTTTCCCCCCTGTAAATTCTCCCTATAGTATTTAAATAAATGTTTTTGTATTTTACTTCTAGTCTTCCTGTTCATTTTATGTAATATTTTGTCTTAAATTTAATGTAATAAAAACCCTTAAATCCCCTAGACATAAATCCGATCTACTTACCCCTTAAAGGTAACCCTTCTGTTTATTGAAAGGAATCCCACATTAATAATGGTAATTCAATGTAATTTATTTGTTCAACACAAAAATGTGTTTCAGGATTATTAAACATTTTGTGTAGCCAATAGTTGAAAAATTGGATATACCGAACCCTTCGTTATAGCCAACATATGGATCAGTCAATCGAGGATTCATTATAACAGGGTTTGACTGTACAAATTAGCTTCTTCAGAGCAGAACATGAAGATGTACAAAGCTAGTTTAGTTACTTGGAGAGATCAATATTGGTAATTACTTTATCACACATATGGTAAAAATTGAGGAAAATAAACAACTTTTGTGGCTTTAAAAACTGTGAAATGCAAAATAAGGGGAAAATTCATGACAGGAAAATAAATCTGATTTATTAAAAAAGCACAAAAAATTATTTAAAATGAAAGAATTTAAATACATCCTAAAATCACTTAAGGTCTTAGATAACATCAGGGTGGCTACAGAAACTGTGAAAAAATTTCCCCGATTTACGGCTAATAATTATATTAGTTTCCTGGCTTAATATACATTATTAAAAACACTTTTAACAGTTATTTAATATGAAAAAAAATATTTTTCTGAAATTTAATTTAAAAAAAATGGAATGAACATCCTAAAAAATATATTAAAACAGTATGTTACATTTCTTATATGTAAAAAATACTGGAAATTTTAACAAAATACTTTGCTTCTAAAACTGCATAAGAAACATTAAAACTACTCTTTGCAACACAAGTTAAATTATGTTAACAGTAAAGGTTATTATGATCTTCGTTCAAAACTTTAAAACAGTTCAATAACTAATTAGTGCCCTTTGCACGAGTACAAGAATAACATCTTGCAGCATAAATATAAAAATAGTATAATTATACCTACTAATAATATATATTTTAGCAAAGATTTAAACAAGAGAAACTGCCGAAATATTACTTCAAATCTTTATTCTTTAACAAACCATAAGAAATTAATTGCTCTAATCAAAAAGCTTTTATAAATAAATATAAGTTGTTTTAAAAAAAATCCAGTTATTTTTACAAATAATGATAGACATAAGATACTAATTTATAGATAATAACTCATGAAATTATTAATTTCCCCTGATTTTTAGATATTTTTACGAATTTCCCTGACTTTCCCCCGATTTTTCCAGAACGATAAAATGCCCCGACTTTTCCCTGATTTCCAGGTTCTGTCGTCACCCTGAACATTCACACACATATGGCACATAACACAAAATAGTATAAATGTCCAAAAGAAGTGTAAAAAAAAAAGGTAGAAAGAGCTCCTAAATTCCTTACATATTAAAAAAAAAGTATACATAATTCAGAAGAAAATTTTTAAATTTCAACTTCATGGTTTTCATTAAAAGTATGCAACAAATTTTTAAAATAAAAACTAAACTAATAAAAATACTAGACTTATGTGAAATTCAATAAATAAGCCTAAAATAATTATTCCAGATTTAGGATTCCAACTTCATCTCTTTTGGAAACATGAATACATTCTTAAATATTCATTTCAACATGACTGACAATCCTGATTTGGTTTAAATGAAATTAAAACTACGTCAACTAAATAAAACAACTTTGAATATTATACAGAATAAACTCAATTTCTCAACTCACAAAATAAACAAGATTTTAAAATAATTAATACAAATATCACAAAATAAAATCAACAAACATTTTAAAAAATCTGGAATTCAGCCTGGCTGAAATAAATTTCATTGAAAGTATCTTTTCAATGAAAAAAAAAAACTCTGCTCGTTTACTGATTATTGACATTTTGTTTGCAGTTAAAGCTATCTGAAATTTCGGTAGTTTCTTTCATTAAATAAAAACATCTTCGATCAATTTATAAAGGATAATATTTTTTTTTACTGCAGTGATTTTAAATACATTTTTTGACAATTCATTGGATAACCTTGAATTCAAAGACTGAGTTATTAAAAAAATTTAATTAGCATAAGTAAGTTTCATGCATTATAAAATATGACTTCATTCAATTTATTTGCATGAGCACTTATGAAGCAAAACCAGAAAATACATTTATTATTTATTATAATATTTGGTATTAGCAAATCTTATATTTTATTAAAACCAAAATTAGAATTTAAAAAAAAGTTACAGAAGTAATATCAAAGTTTCTGTTTATGGATATTTTAAATTTGCAACTATTCTAAAAGTTTTACAATTTAGCGTGCTTTAAGGCAAAATGTGTTTAGGATATTTAACATCACTTTCTGAAAGTCTGTCTAAAGAATATTAGGAAATACATATGAAAATATTCAGTGATTAATATTTAGAACATAGCTGAATGCACTAACTACATATATATTAAATAATGAAAACTGAATAATTCATTTATCAACTTTTTCATTCTAGCTGTTTGTACAAAAATATAATAAACACTAATTTATGCTAAGCAAGTATAATTGATACAAATTAAATGAAAAAAATAGACAACCTACACAAACATTACAATAAAACAGGAAAAAACAAACCATACTTTTAATTAAAAAATTTAAAATTCTAACAAAAATATGCATTTTTTTTACAGAGTAAGCTCAAATAAAAATTCATCAGGTACAACATTAAAAAAAAAATCTTTGGTTGAAAAGTCTTCTTAACACAAATTTTCATGGCGAAAAAATATTTAGCCCACAATAAAGGTGGAATAAAATAACATTCAATAAAATTGGGCATAAAAAACTGAATATTTTTATATACAGATACACTAACAAACAGAATACTTGCACAAAATTAAACTAAAACAGAGCATTTAAAAGAGGTAAACTCAATAAAATAAATATAAAATGTTAAGATTTTTTGTTACATATTTTAAAAGCAATTTCATGAAAAATTTGGTTCAGATGCTTCAAATTTGAAAGATATATTCAGTTTTGCAATCACACAATATATTTCATTCCTAAAGATATCACTGTTAAGCAGTGGCGGCTCGTCCATAAGAGCTGCAGCCCCTCCCCCCCCCCCCGAAATTATTTTAAAAAATTTTATTTTCGTTTTTATTCTAATTGGCTTACTATTCCACTTTAAGAATTCAGTGATTAATGAAAATGGCAAAAAAGGAAAAAAAAAAAAAAAAAAAAAAAAAAAATTTTAAGAGGAAGACGGGAAAATCAATCAAGAATTGACAAGAGAGACAGACCAGAGCTGCAGCAAGTTTTGTCCTTCTTGAGGATCCGAAATTAATGCAATAAGCAAAACAAAGTGGGAGAAAAGCAACCCTTTCTCTGCTTGAAATTGCATTCATTTGAGCTGCATTTTTCCCAGCTCTCGCTTGGCATAACTTCCTCATTTGGCTTTTTCTCAGTAGTTCAGTTATTAAGTAGTTTTTTAAATCCAATTCTGGAGGAGTTGTAATTTTTTGCTTCCTTATGTTTTTTGGGGCGATGATTACGAATCTGAGGTTTGCCACCAATAATTTTTGTTGAAATTTTAATTATAGCCAAAAAACATGAATTTTTTTTTTCTCCCAGTTTTTTGCTTATAACTCAAAAACTATCAATTTTTCTTTGTATAACATCATTATATATCAAAATAATCGGAACAAAATTAACTACAACTTAGGTCTATACAACTTTTGTAGCACTGCTTGTTTCTGAGCTGACTGCTGTAAAGTCATATCACAATTGAGCAACATAAATTGACTGTTAATTACTCCATTTAGGATACTGATTCACACTGATAAATTCGAGTCCAGCAATTCTTCCATAAAAGTGTCACTTAAAAGCAAGAATTTTTAACACTTATTTAACAACCACAAAATATTTTGATTCAAAACATTTCATTACACTTTCTTGACATCTTGTTAATACAGTAATAAGATAAACGTCTGAACATTGACATATCGATGCACAGAAAAAGGTGTGTTTAAAGACTATAAAATCACAATAGAAATTAATTCTAAAAATCACATTACAACTGACAGACATTGACTGATTGTTGATTACTCCATTTAAGATCATATTGATACATTTTGACATTATAAGTCCTTTTGCAATTGCTCTTAAAAGGTGTCACTTAAATATAAAGAATTTCCCACAAGAATCTTCAACACTTATTTAACAAAACAACAATTTCAGAGACACACCAATCTAAAAGATTTCATTAAAACTTTATTTTCTACTGTATTATCAAGATGTAAAGAAAGTTCTGAAGAGTGAGATATCATTGAATAGAAAAAGGTTTGTCTAAAGACTTTAAAATCACAATAGCAATTAAATCATAAAATGAGACACAATGTCCTGCAATATTATGAATTTTTTTGCATACTTTTAAATTAAAATTAACTACTGTGAGATAAAGGCTTATCAATTTACTTGTACACCAACAAATAAGTTATAAAAATAGCTACCTTCTAAAGTAATAGTAAGAATGAGATGCCTGTGATTTTAATGCTTTATTTCTCTATGTTATGTTTCCATGGTTCAAGACACTGTTGTCAATAAAATATTTTTGACAAAGCAGACCTCAAAGGAAAAAAATAATAATAAGAAACAAATTCAAGAAGCCCTATTTTATGATATATTCTTAGAACAGTTGGAATCAATGGAATAATTGAGTCGTTCAGAAGCCAATACGGATTAAGTCCCGAAAAAAAAATTGAGAAAATCCAGGCTGTTTAATACAATAATTTTTTAAATTTTTGGTTTATTACTTTGATTAGTGAAAGTAGATAAAGTCTTCAATGAAGCAATGAGTGAATCTTTTAATAACTAAAAATAATGTTATTGATTTCAACAAAATTTACAAAAACCAGAAGACAATAAAAAATGGACTTGTCCGCTTTTGGCTTCTGAGCGATTCAATTAATGGCATTGATCTAAATTTAAGTATTGATCTTCACTAAAACTTAAAATATTATTTTTATTACTCTCGACTTTTTCCAAGTAGCATTACTGTTATTCAAGTATAACAGTAAAAATGGAGGCTTCATCACCAATATTATGCTTCGTTTACTGTTATAAATCATAAAAACTGGCTTCTTATTTAAGTTCTGTTTACTCAAAAATAAACATAATACATAGCAGTATACAAATAAAAGAAAACTTTTATCAACAGTTGTACTGATGCAAGATTCAACATGTTTCGGAACATGTTTGTACAAGTTTACTACTTGGTTATTTCAAATCAATCTTAAAGGGTTGACAATGCATTTAATTTTAAAAGTCGGGTCACATGCCACTTTTATGTTTAAAAAAGAAACATTTTGTATTATTTGTAAATTAATCTGTTCTGCATCAAAATATTTTGTGTTCAGCATACAACGAACTTAGCAAGCTGTTATAAAGAGAATAACAATGTAAGAGTCAAATACATAAAAAGACAGATTTCATTACATGAATTTAAAAACATACGACTAGCACAAAATAAAATATTCACTATTATGGCACAGTATATACAAGAAATGAAAAATGCTGAGAGAGCAAAATATTTAATTCCTTTTCTCATTTAACACTAAATATAACTACGGCAAACTCCGAATCTGTGACTTGGTGGAAAAAAGAGTTTAATAGCATTTTTCACACATTTTAAAATGAAACAGTAGTTCATTCAGTGGGACTTCTATTGATATAAATCAACTGGTCAGAGTCTAAAAGTTAGTAATTAGTAGCAATTTGGTCCCAATATAATAAAATTTAAGTTAGCTACTCAGCAATACTATTTTTGATAAATGACTAAACAAAGCTCAAACTGTAAATATATGTACATATAAAAATATAGTGTTGGGGCTAAAAACAATAACAAGAGTGAAAGAGAGACCATCATATATATTCATCTTTAAAAATACATTTAACATCCATCTTTACACATACATTTAACATTTTCCAAGACATGGGCAGATCCAACCTCCAAACACTTTTTCTATTTCTTCAGCCACTGCAATGGTGATATGGTCACAGTAATGATTTCCAACAACTTGCAGGCCAATGGGCAGACTATTACTGCTTAAGCCAAGAGGACACTGGCTAACTGGCAGTCCCAACAGGTTGAAAATTGCTGTATAAGAAACGCTGAAGGGCTTCAACAAAGGCTGTCCATGGTATGGAGGCAAATCTGGACTTGTGGGATATATAAATATTCCGTTCTTTCCAAGCAGCTCCTTAAAATATTCTTCCATTGCATACATCATTTTGAAATATTTCATTGCGTCCTTCTCATTTTCAGGGGCCCAGATCTTATTTAGGGCTGCAGAAACCAGAACAGGAAGAACGTGATCAGAACAACCAGGAATACACCATTTGAGTATTTCCCACACAAGATCAGCCTTGCCTGCACGACCAGTCATTTCGTAGGATGGGTTCATACCGGATGCAGTAATGATCTTGGACCAGATTTCAAAACTGTGCACGACGTGAGGAATCTTTACCTTAACAGGCATTATACCATAAGTTTCTTTGAAATATTGCAACAACTACAAAAGAAAAAATAAATCTATTTATAAAACATTATATGCAAGTTTATATTTGCTATGCATGCAACAACTAAATAAATAAAATAATACTTTCATCCGTTCTCAGGTAAGCTTAATATATCAGGAGACGGAAAAAGAAAACAGACCATGTACATTTTGATAGTGATTGCGGTTTTATGGCACAAGGGCCAGAATTGGCCAAGCTGCGCCAAACATTTTGATACAATGATTAAAATAGATTACAGACATCTTTGAAATGTGAGATATAATTTTGCTGTTAAAAGGGGATTACTAATAATCATAATTAATTTTCCTGTCCAGAAGTAAAAAAAAAATTTCTATTTTTCACACGAATTGCATGCTATGAAATACTTCAGTAACTATTTAATTCCTTAAGTACCGACAAAATCTTAAGCGATTCACTCCCCGATGCTACATGATCCCCTTTTATTACCTGGTCACCCTTATAGTAACATAGCTTTCTCCTATTCTAAGACATCAGCATGTTCAAGGTGAACCCTTGTCCAAGGTATTTTTTTTTTTGCGCTCAATGCAGTAGTACATCCGAGCAGCAAGAAATATTAACAAAAGAAAAAATACACAAAAATATTTTAGAAAAAGAGAGAGCAATCAAATAATAAACACACACACATATATGTAATAAATTAACACTTTCCTAATTTTAAAAACGCTACTCAAAATTTAATTCATAAAATTATTTCTACTTAAGCTCTAGCACACAATCAACTGTCACTTTAACTCGTTGAAATCCAGCTTCAACCACTCTAACGCTCTAAAGGATTCCCCTCTTCTACTTAATCTCGCAGTGATGGTGCAACTCCCTCTTTTTTAATCATGCAACAGATTAAGCAACTCATGCCATTTTAGGCGTAATTCTTTACTTCTGGTCATGGCTTTGTTATTCCAACATCTTTTAAAAATCTTTATCGTAGAGTACTCTACAACTAATTTGATTATGCCTTACTTCTGAAATAAACTGTTTTGGCCTTAAATGACTGCATCTTTTTTGAATTTGGATAAATACAACATCAACGGAAATGTTTCACACATATGTGATATTTTAATTTTTTAACTTTCTTAAATCATTTTTAATGATACCTAATTTTTAATTACTTCTACTTCCAAAGTAATAAGCGCACTACGACTTTCATTTCGAGTCACTATTCTTTAACGGGAAATTCCCCTCTCTGGGTATTTAAACTTTTTGTGCATTCCTATCTGCCCTTTTTGATTCAACTATGTAAGCTGACAACAACAACGCACAGCTCGGGTGTAACCTCTTTAATCCTCAGGTCATGGAGCTACGTAAAAAATTCCTTTACGCATGAAGAAATAACCTAATATCTTCAATGAATGAATAAAAGAAGATTGAATCAACTAAAGGGCAATTCCACATAACAGTGGAAATAAAGTGCAAAAAAATTAAAAGAAACCACTCAACTTGATTTTGTATGTGTTGTATATAGATTGAAGTTCACAAATTAGAATCTGGCAACACCTGGTTAACTATTTTCATTTCATGTGAAGACTTGTTTCAAGAGCACATGTTCTGATGAATTTTTCTGAGTTTTGAATCAATTTTAAACATATGTATTTTACTAAGTTTTAGCATGTTTCTACTGAATAATTATATTTTTTTGATAGATTTATGTTTTAAAACAAATATAAAAGTATTATTTTAGAATTTGCATTTAAAATAAATGAGAGAGGTTAACTTTTATAGTCAATCATTTTTTTGTAATGTGAGTCACAAAAAGTTCATTATTGTAAATTTTTAACTTTTTATAGCTGTAAATTTTAAAAAAAATTACAGTTTCTCCTACTTATTTATAGTACTAAAAAATAAGTAGGCCAATTTTATTTTTTTTTTAATAATTTATTTAGAAATAAAGACATTTTATTTTGTAATGTGAGTCACGGCTAATGTTGTTTGATAACTATTCTTAATGGCATTTTAATGTATACCAATATTATTTTTTGGGTCAATGGGGTGTTTTTATATATATACACACCCGTATATGATTATTTACTACATCTGAATATAATTAAATAGTGTTTATTTATTGTTTTTATGGGTAGTTTTTTAATTACGTCATCAGCAACTTTGGGGCCAAGGGATTTCTATTAAACACTCATATATTATACACTAATAATTATGGCACCAACAAGGAGGAAGTTTGAAAAAAGTGTTTAATCAAGTGACAAAACTTAAATGTTTAGTAGTTAATGCTGCAGATTTTCTACAAGCTGCTAAAATGGCTGGAGCCAACATTTATGTTCAGGAAATTAGTGAAGCAAATATCAATGAAAAAAATTCAGCACTTAATATGCAGTAGGTTTGGGACAATTCACCATTATTACAAGGTATCAAAAAATACCACTGTATTAGAGTTGAAAATAAAAAACCTAAAGGATTCTTGTTATCTTCTGATAACAAAATAGCTCTTCAACCATTATCCAATATTAAATATGATTATTGGTACGAAATTGAATATGATGGTGTATTGTACCCAGGAAAAATTACCAATTGCATCAATGGAGAATTTGAAATAACTACGATGCAACCTAAAAGCAAACACTGGAAATGGCCAGAAAAGGAAGATAAAATATTTTATCCTCGATCGAAGTTGATTCGGAAATTAAAACCTCTAATTCCTGTTAATTCAAGAGGGTTTTTTACATTTGTATCCTAATTCTATCAAAAAAACTATTGTCATTCATTTTGAAATATATATAAAGCATAATTTTATTTACACACTTTTATTTATTAATTTTAATTCATTTATTTATTTGTTGAAATATATAATTAGATATATCTATTCATTGAATTAAGTAATGCTTCATTAAAATCTACAAAATGAAATGTTTTTAAATCAATATTTTATTAGCTTCAAAGAATAAAGTGGGACATGTAACGTGAGTCACACTCAAAATGTTGATTAATGTACATAATTAACAAAAAATACAATGTTATTTTTGTGTATATCAAAACTTGGAAATGTCATTCATCGTATATAATATTTCTTTTTTATTCTGCTGTGCTGAAAGAGGAGCAATTCTAGGTTTACATTAACCCACAAAACTTGATTTCCTTTTTTTTGTAATGCGAGTCACAGTGCTAAATTAGGGTCTGAATACCATTTGTTCATATTCAATTTTAAACTATTGACATCCCTAGTTTCTTACTGTATCCCACATGTCTGTAAAAAACTTTTTTTAAATCAAATATAATATTTTTTTCATATATATCGAATTTAATTTTGAAAAAAGGTGTCAAATAGTAACATGAGTCACATGGATTTGCCCTAAAGTCTTTTCCTTGAACCACATGCTCTACACTTCCTATTTAATAATAATGCATCATATATATAAACACTCATGGCCGTTAAGGGGTTAATCTAGGAAAATTATCTACATATTTAAAATGATTATCAAACTGTTATTTAAGGCAATATTAAACCACAGGCTAAAACTTATCAGTCCCAAGTATAAAAAAAAAAAAAATCAAAAGGTTTTAAACACATTTTTAATTGATTTTGAAAAAAATTAGATATAAAAAATGATTATGATGATATTTAGATTTTTGATCTATTAGATATCAAAAATGAATTATGAAAATAATTATTTTTTATTAAGACTTCTCATTAAAATTTATATTCATTAAATATCTGTATATAATGTCTTTTTTTTCAATTCGTATAAATTAATGCCCAAATTAAATTTTGCCGTTTAGTTTTCCCTGTACAGACCTGATACCACTTCTAAATTATGAAATTCACTAATTTTTTTTAGTAAATTAGTCTAGATACACCAAAATGTATTTTAAAATGTCATTTTTTTTTTGAGAAAATGAGTCTTTTCTACAGGAGGCATTCAAAAATGCACTTTAATAATAACATTTAAATTTATTTTATTTATTTAATATTTTAAAATCTATAAGCATTTCAGTCAACATGGGGAAAATTTATAAAAAAGTATTATTTAGTGTCTCCCATAGGTAATGTCAAAATTGAGGAGATAACAGCTAGAGATACAGAAAATTTTTCTGCCAAAGAATGTGGCCTTGAACTTGGAAGTGTGACCTTTTACAAGAGTTGAATCCTTACCCTTGTCAGTTTCTCTATATAAGTCCATCTGGACTTATATAAGACATTTCTGTGTGATCTTAAGTGTTCCCAATGCATTCTTCCAGGGACCTTGTCCAAAATATACAGGCTGATAACACTGAATGCAAGTAAATTAATTATTTAATTTATTAATTATTAACTGTCCAGAATTTTTCAGTTGACCGATCAGCTTGGGTTGATTACGTTGTGATTGTCACAAATGATAACATATATTTTGCATTCTCTAACAAAACAATGCGAAAAAGTCTTACAATTAAACAAACGAAAAAATAAATAAATAAAAACATCTTTAAAAGTTGATATTATTTATTGCTCAACATATAGAGGAAATATTTACTGAGAGTTCTTTGCACAGGAAAAAAACAATAATAATTTTGTGACACTGCTCCCAAATCACATTTGTGAATCAGAAAATTATAATAATAATAATAAAAACTATGACTAGTGTAATATAATATAAACAAAGTACCTCATCTTGAAAATGTTTCTTTACAGATACACGAAATTTTTCCTTTGATTTTCACTAAATTGTTTAGGAAATGCAATCTTCGAATAATCTCAGGAATATAAGAAATTTATTGAAAATAATAAGAGATTTTGGAAGAACAGAACAATTAAAGTTTGAAGGATTGTTAAATGCCACAGAGAGAAAATAGCCCCTTCACTACTGATTAAAAGTGTGTTTATTAGTTAAAAAAAGGCTGAACTCATTCATAAAATGCGAATGAATTTTCCAAAATAAATAAGACTGATTTTTTTCCAAAAAATGTATGAACATAAAATAAAAAGGTTCTAACCTTTGACTGAGCTTCAAGTATTTCTGGATGGACGGTAGAAACTAATGGATTACCACCTTCATTTTCCATATAAAAGATTTTCAAATCACTGAAATTTACCTACAAAAATCATACATTAATTAATGAATGAAAGAAAAAATTTATAAACAAATTCAATCACAAGCATAAAAATCTGTTTTCACATTATATTAACTTGAATAATTAAAATCCTTTATGCTTAAATAATAGTATATTATATTTTAAGGTCTCCCCAATTTTCATAAGACCCCAATACCCATTTTTCACAAGGACACGAAACTCAATTCACAGACTTGATATATTTTCAATTAGCACCAATTTTTAATAAAATATTAAAAAAACAAATCTGAATGCATCAGTAATTATAGGATAAAATACAGTGTGTGATGGGGTAACAAATTATTCAGACTATGAACACAATGAGAAATTCTTTTTATAATGAAACGATCAACACTTAAGTGAACAAACACAAAAACAGCAGTGTGTAAGTTTTGTAGAATTGTTACTCACTGATTTCTGTTAGTGGCGAGAAGAAGAGATGAACAGATGAAAATGGAATATAAAAACACTATCCAGGAACAACAACGAACTCTCATTGGACAAACAGATGGAAACAAAAATAAAAAATGAGAAGTATGAATACATTTAAGAAGGGTACCTGGATGACATTTTGATAACAGCATGCCAAAATCTTTTTGTATATTTTTTCATAGTTCAGTTCTCTTCCTCAAATTTTACTAAATGTTCTTCTGAACTTTATTAAAAAAAAAAAAAAAAATCGATGGGAGGCTGTCTCTGCGAAACGGCCACTGGGATTGAGGGATGTAGACTTAACTTACTCAACTGTGCCTTTCTGTGATTAAAGTATCAGCTCTATGTGATTATTAACTCTATAGCAACTATATGACTATCTACGTAAAAGTTTTTGTGATTTTCACCAAATTGCAGCTTGACTGTGACTAAACCGGAATTCCAAAATTCATTTTGCAATCTTCAATGTCCACCTTTCTCTGTTAAATGAGACTAAAACCAACCCTCTATGTTATTTGGTTGCAGAGCTATAAGCATTTAATTTTAGCAGGAAATTTGACATAATTCAACAATTCTTGAGTAATATTTCATGCAATCCATGAATGAATTGCCTTAGTCTGTGCACGTGCACATTGGTTGCTGTGACGACATCAAAATTCTTCGTAACTTTTACCAACTTTGCAGCTCGACTGTGACAAAACTATAATTCCAAATTCTAAAATTCTTTTTGCAATCTTCAATGTCCACCTTTCTCTGTTAAATGAAACTAAAACCAACTATCTATGTTATTTGACTGCAGAGCTATAAGCATTTAACTTTAGAGTGAAAAGCGTCATAATTTTTTCCTTTCCTGACACACCATTAGACCACTATGGAGAGACGAGAGTCTATGTAAAAAAAAACCCAATATAATATTACTGGACCTAAAAGGAATGGAATGTCAAGAACTGGGCTCGGCAAAGAAACTGACGAAGGGAAATGGATTATTTTTATTAAGCACGTAGGACCACCTGACTTGCATGAAAATCTGCCTTCTACATGAAAACAAGACCACTAAGATTTCAAGATTGGCACTCAAACTCAGAGGTATAGCAATCAGGAGTAAGGTGCCCCACCAGTCTTACAGGATGCTATGGAGAGAAAACATTAGTGCATTTGTGCCACTATTTAAAGTAAGCATTAAATATATATGACTTAATTTTCTCTATAGTTAGTCCCACATATATAAATAAGCATAGTAAGAAATTAATTAATTTTGTTTGGAGACTTTTAGAACAAACTAATCAAATTCCCATAAAAATTAATGGTAAATCAATGAATGACTGATGAACAACTCATTAACAAACCCTGTGTGGCAACTCTCAAGAAATTGATATGAAGAGCAGCTCAAACACGGCTGATGTTAAGCAAACAAATATTTTATCTTTATTTAGTTTTTTCTGCTTATTAAACGTGCTGTGAATTATTTTAACTGCCTCTAGAGTCATTTAATGAAACATTCTAAGTTAGCTCCAAAGCATTCAAAGATGAGATTAAGAAGGTAAGTCAAATGACCTATTCCTATTGCTTTAGAAACCTACCAGCTGTTACACACTGTCTTTGATCCAATTATGCTCATTAACCGATCACTCAATGTATTCAAAATACAGAGTTGCAACACAGGAAAGTGTATATCATAGCATTAATAAACCTTAAAGGACATTTATTTGAGAAAAAAATTGCATAATACATTTAAATTAATTTGATCATGCATAATAAGTTCACAAAATTGAACTCATAATCACATTGGAAAATTTTTTAAACTTGAAAAAAAAAACCCCAATGTATGATATTAACAGCATTGCTACTTAAATTGGGGAATTAATTATAAAAAATTCATTTTTCAAATTCATCAATGTAAAAATAAACTAGAACTTCTTGAGCTAAAGAAGCTCGACTTCCTCATTTATTCATAGACTTCAATAATCATAATAAAAATAACAAAACTTATATGGTGGCAAAAGTTTTTATGCAAAATTCAATTTTAAAAGAAATGAAGACAAAAAAAAAGTTGTATGTATGAAAACAAACATGTCATTTTTAACACTTAAATTGAAAAGAAAAATTTGTAACAGCTTCTTTTAAAAAAATTCTAACCTATTTTAATATTTTATATACATAATGAGAAAATTGCTTCATATTTTTAAGAAAATTAATGAAAAGATATATAACTTACTTTACTGTCTAAATTCAAAAACTTTTTATCACTGAGAACTTGCATCATTGGTAATAAATCTGAAGCATATCTGCACATAGGTCCAGCTATTAAATATTTTTGAAGAGACGGTCCTGCAGGAGGATACTGCCCATAATTGCTAACTACACCTAGAAACCGAAAAACAAATCTGTCTTTACTTTTTAAAGTAAAATAAATCACATAGATAAAGAAAATTATGATTTTACATAAAATTATATTTATAATCATAATTATATACAAAATGAGAAGCCACTATGTCTATACTTAAAGGTTGAACATTTTTCCTTCTTTCGGAAGAAGAAATAATTGAAATAATAATTTCAAGATAATAAATATGTTTGTAGATACATATTGAACATCAGACTAAAGGAAAAGCTGTTCTAATATGAAAAATAGATTTTATTTGGCTATTTACAAAGAAGTTGTTGAATCGTCCTGAAAATATGAAGAATTGAACTTTCAAAGCTTGAAATAAGTCAATCACAATCATTCACATTACTTGCAGTCTGCGCCTGAACAAACAATACATCCAAAAAACACTGGTAAAGCCGGAATCAGTTTAGTATTACTAATATAATAGCCCAGATCTGTTTCTCGGTAATACTCTGACATCACTAGCAATAAAACTTGCGCCATAGCATTGCAAGACATTAAACAGCATTACTTCGTTGTTAGAGAACCTAAATTTCAGTAATTTTAAATTTAAAAGAGTAATTGTCATTCTAATTTCTAATTTAATAGCTCTAAAATAGTGAAATAAAATTTGCTATTGATTGATATAAAATGTATCTTGCTATGATCAATAGTTCCCGAGAAATGTTAAATTATATTAATCATATATTTCAAATTAATTTCCGTTTTTCAATAGAAAGTAGTAAATTTACGTCAGTGGTATATCATGCATGTGATATAGTTTGGACGTGTTTTTTGAAAAAAGAAATATGTAAATAAAAAAAAACATTTCCTGTTATAAAACATATGTTTATTTTATATGTTTTTAATCAATATTAAACATTTCTCTGTCATATATATATTTAAACATGTCAAATTTGACAGGAAATCTCTCGAATGAAGAGGCAATTTGTACCTGTCATGGTATGACAGGTGATTTTCTAGTTTTAAATATAACACTGGAGACTCAAAACAAGTCGTTACAATATCTATTATACACGAGTCAAAATGAATTACCTGAAAGATAAATACTTTAAAAAGTAATTATAAGTTTTGAATGCAAGCACCACACATGTTCAATATGTGCTCACAAAGATGTGCTTACACAAGTCATAATTTACTTCAAGTCAGTAATGCAATTCTTGCCAAACCATCAGTAGCATGCTTCTGTTCACCCTTGCGGCTGTGATACAGGTTTTCAAATCAGTGATTTATCACTTTATGAATGTTTTCAAATCAGAGGGTTTATAACTTGTAAATTTCATACAAATTAAAACTTTAAAAATTCAGATAGTGATCAAGATTTCTTTATCATTAATTTAATATATTCATATGATAATGAAAATACTTCAAAGCATAAAGTAGTTTTGTCAATAGATGTTCAGAATGGCCATGAGAAGAAAATCCTATTATTGATTGCAAATTATTTCCAAATAACCTGGAGTCAAATATAAATAGAATGCAGATGTTTATGTAATTTTTATAAATGTATCCCTTTTATATCTTTAATGCAATGAAATATTTTTTTAAACAGGTAAAACATATGTTTATATGTAATGTATGTTTAAAACATGTAAATACATTCAAAACTAACACAATGATTTTAGCACACAGAAGGGAGTTTTTTTCCCCTAAAGAAATGTGCAATAAAAATTCAATACTGTAAAAAAGAAGGGAGGGTAATTCCTATAATTGCTTAGATACAGTATAAATCAGCATTAGTAAGCAAGATATATCAGCCAAAATAACACTAAATAATGATACACATTTCCTATTTTACAAACAAAACTCCAGACAAAAAAAAAAAAAAAAAAAAAAAGATAGAGAGAGAGAGAAAAGTGGATCAATTCAGTGCATGGCTATATATCATTTACACAATATATTTCAGAAACAGTTTTAAATGAAGCATGATGCAGCAATACACATGATATAGCAATATATTACTTGTTTGTTTTTCATTTCAACACAAAATGACATATTCATTACTACACTTGTCTAAAAATATTTATAAATTTAAAGAAATTTAAATAATTTTAAAATTTTCTCTCCCAAGACTAATTCAATAACAAATGAAGGTGTTATTTTTGGTAAAGATATAACTTTCTCTAACCTCTACTTGGTTTGTGTCCAAATACTCCATTGAAACAAGCGGGGATGCGGATACTTCCTCCAATATCATTGCCAACACCAATTACTGAGCCTGCACATCCAAGAATACAGCCTTCACCACCTGTAGAGTGGAAAAAAAAAATGTAGTATTCAGATAAGGTTTAACACATAACTCGATTTTCCATTAGAAATATTACGAAATGCTCACAAGCTTTCAAACATGATGAATTTTTACAAGAAGTTATAAAAACTTTTCGCAAACATCGTCAACATCAAAGAACTTCTCAGAAAACGGTACTTACGTATTAACGCCACCGCAGCTGAAGTTGCACTAATGCACCAATAAAGAGCAAAAGCAAGGTTACCAAACAAATAGAATAGAAAGAGAAGGATTCCTACATGCTAAAGTTAATCATAAATACAATTTTATTGATCCTGATACAGGAGTTCATACACAAACAGTTGAGAGAATGTGGGGCAGTGCTAAATGGAGGAACAAGAGACATAGGGGGACAGCGAGACATCATTTGGAATCTTATTTATCAGAGTTCATATGGCGACAGCATCAGGTGAAAGAAAATAGAGACTGTTTTGAATCTATGTTAACTCTATATCGGCCCATTTTCCACCAAAATCCGACTGACTACTCTGTTTTTAAATAAAGTGTTTTGAATGTTGAAAGTGTTTTGATTTTAAATAAAGTGTTTTATTTTATGATTTGTCGCACAAATTTTAGGTGTAGATTGGTGGCACTTAAAAACCGTCAAATCTGTAGCTGCAGTGGCATTAATACGTAAGTACCAAGAAAACTAAGAAAAGACGAAGACCAATGAAGAAGCTGTTTCTAGCATCTCCTCAAAGGAGAGCTAATATCAAACAATTAGAAACCCTCTGACGACCCTTACATCCTGCCTCGACAGACTTTGCTTGAAATGGCCATCACTAGCTGATCAATAACTCCTATTGACTTAATCATGTAAAGTCTCCTGTTTTTCTTTTTCTCCTTTCCTCCTTAAACATCTCAAACTCTCACTTACCTTTTAATTCCATTACTAAAATTGCACAGCTTTTCATGAAAACTACTTTGTCATTTCAACACTGATTTGAAGTAAAAATTAAAGAAAGGAGATAGTAGACTCCAAAGCCAAGCTCTCCTGACAAATGTTCAATTGATGCAATATAAACCGTGTGTTTTCACTGTGTAAATAAAATAAAGTAAACATGAAGATGTAATTTTCAGTTAATGAAAATATGTATATCTAAATAATTTTTAAGTACAGATTTTTAAGATAATACATTAATAAATATGACTTAATGGCACTACAAAAATGAATGTCTTAAAAACTTAAAATAAATAAATAAAAAATAAAGGCTCCATGAAGAATGGTAAAATTTTAATAGGTTACTTTGGAGGATAAATAATATTAAAAATCAGGGGGAAAAACAAACATAATCAGAACATTAAATCCAATTCAAAGTGTCTTATTTCAATATTACATTACAGAGAATGCTAATCAAAGGTTTCAGTAACCTCTTTGTCGCAAAATTGTATTATTTCATATCCAGCTATATTCAATAAAACAGAGGAACAATCTCTTACAGTATTAGAAATTTTAAAATATACGAATTCAATGAACAACAAAAAAAAAAAAAAAAAGACAGAACAAGATGTTTGTTAATCAGGTTATTAGTTTCCTTTATAACAGCATATCTTCAACCATAGAATACTATTCTAAATGAGACCATTTTCTATTAGCTCAGTTGCATAATTGTAGTCACAGAATGTCATTTTTCTGTTAGTGCAATTAATTAGCATTAATGGCATTATAATTTATGTCTAACTTTACATAATTTTAGACAGTTATATTACTCAAAACAAAATGTATATTTATGCAATGGCTGTTTATGTAATACCAGCTCCTCTTGGAATAATTCAATTTGAATTTATTGTTCCATTGTTTGATGTAAATACACGGTATAAAAATTCCGTCAATATCTGCAATTATATAAAGTGTTTTCTCATATTTAACTCATAGTATTTATTGAACCTTTTAACAAAGTGGCGTCCTGACACGGATGCCACTTTCTTTCTTTGTTGATTTCTATTTCTGGACGTCCTTTTTTCCATGGCAAACATACTTCATACCTTTTTATCTCCATTTCCTTTAATAGTTTTACGGAAAAAATCGACTGTTTCTTCATCGATTACCTGTCTTGACTTGATTTCTACAGGATCTCTCATCTTTAAACATTTAACAATGGCAATGTAAGAAACAAATGGTATGAATAAATTTATAAAATGGCTGAAAGCTTTGGCTACACTACAAATTTATCGTCATTAAAATTTTAAGGGGATATTTTTAATGGATAGTAATAATACTTATTTTTTTTATAACAAGGTTTAACTTAAATTCACATTAAAATGATGTATACGTTATTTCCTTTAGAGTAGGCAGAAGTAACACAGCAAGAAAATTTTAACATATATCCATTATATTGTTAATACATATTGGTGTTCTTACTGCATTTGCGAAGTTGGCTAAGGGTATCATGCCAAAAATTGCTGTTTTTTTGGACAGATTAGCTATTAAACTCATGGGGTAAAGATACATATTATGAAACTAAGCGTAATGATTCAAGTTAGACTGTTCGCTCCTACAAAAATAAAATATATTTGATCCACTGTTAATCCACCATTTATTACCAAGCTATTAACGTGGGCAGTACCCTCATATATAATTTAATATACACAGAATGCAAATAATGATCGATTAATTAAAATATATAAGTAATTGAAGAGATCAAATTATTTTGCTATTATAAGCAGAAAAAGTTGTTTCACAATACTTCTGTTATCTTCAAAATACTATGTCTCTCATCATTTAATGATGATTTTTTCTAACAAGTATTTGATTTATTAAAATAGGAAAAATATAGCAGACAACTTTATTTAAATCATCATAAATAACAACAAGTAAATTAAATTTTTTAGACAATAATTTGAAGATTATTCCCCCCAACAATTTTTGAAATTTGTTTTAATGCCTTCATCATGGAATTCCATAGCTACATTTCATATAATAATGTGATTTTGTATGTTATGATGCAAAAGTTATTGTTCTTTACAAAAGCTAAGTGCACTATATGATAAGGCATTAATTATTCTTTCAAACATACCGCTGCTTCCTCCAGCTGTTCTCGTAGTATCATATGGATTGCGACATCTACCGTAAAGCGTATTATATGACTCCCACCAAAAGCAGAGTTCTGGTGTAATGGTAACTGCAATAGGTATGGCCCCAGCTGCCTTTAATCGAGTAGCAGCATCAGAATCTATATCAGCCCTCACACCTTTCCTTGAAGCCAATCCAACAGTAAACAAGCAACCTGAATAAACAATTTTGTATTACTTAATGGTAATATGGCACAAAACATTTCTTTAAAACATAGATATTAAACAACAATTACTTTTATTACTGAAATACACAGGATGTTTGACCCTTTGACTGGAGATACTTTCTTATATGTGTAGAAAAAATATTTAATAAAGACAAAATAACAATAATAGAAGCAATTTATCTGGTGCACGCAAGTGCAGCATCACCCAGGAAAAAATGCTATGTCAAAGATATTAAAACAAAATAAGGAAAGTTGTAATGGTGATAGAGGTAAAGATATAATAATATTAACAAAAAATGAATGAAAAAGAAAGAGGAGGAAGAATCCGATGGATGATTTCATCAGAAGCCTCCATCCACGCAGATTCAAAATTAAAATAGATTTTCTGTGAAGGAAAACGGCTTTAACCCTTCGGAGCGGCGCAAACGTCTTTTCATGTTTATCATGTTCAGTTCAAAAGCAGATAGCTCGTATTTATATGTATATTTTCTTAAACAATCATGGATAAAGTATTCTTAAGATTTCAGAGATATAATTAAATATAAAAAAGATCGATTCATTTACTTTAAAAGCTAAGTTTTCTAACTTTTAGCTAAAAGTTCAAAATAATTGGGCACTCAGAGGGTTAAGGTCTAAATTAAAAATGTTTAAAAGACTGTTTTGAATTTCTTCTTTGTGGATAAATGTTTTTCCTTATTTTGCTTCTGATTTTTTCTGGAATAGGTTCAGGTCTCAAAGGAAAATTTTTTATTTAGAACTTAAAGTTGTTTTCCTCGACAGAAAAACCTATTCTAATTTTGAATCTGCATGGATGGAGGCTTCTGATGAAATCATCCATAGGATTATTCTTCTTCCTCTTTCTTTATCATTCGTTTTTTGTATTTTTACCTCTATCACAGTTAAAACTTCCCTTATTTTGTTTTAATATTCTTATATGCGTGGTTTATAAACCATACCTGCAGTTAAAGGATTAACAAAATTATGTAATAAACTTTCAGAGGCGAGATAACACATCAAAAGAAAACCTTATCATCATAGAATGCATGGTCATAGGTCAAATAGTTGTGCACTAGGGAGCCCATAAAACACCTTTTCAGGTACAAGTCTGAAAGATAGTTCCAATACATAATATCAGTACTGTTGGCAACGATTACATATTCTGATTTCCAATATTGGTTGGCTATGATGGTTTTAACATCACAGCAAAGATATAAAAGCTTTTACTTCATTTTACTGTAGTCAGTCACCAGGAGTGATCAACTAGACCCTAGGTAGCATGTTGGTAAGATATTTTTATTGGACATGCTGTCCTTCTTTCTTTAGTTAAACCGTTAATGCCCAAATTAATTTAAATCATAGATTTCAATAAATTTCCATTAACTTATTATGTTTAACAACATCAAGATAACCATGAAGTAAAATTAAATTCTAATTTTTTTTTCTTTTTTAATTCTTTTAGTGAAAATATTAAAAAATCAGTAGAAAACCATTTTTTTTAAACATAAATATTAAAGATTTTTAAAATATAGTAAGATATAAAAAATAAAGATTACTTCTAATTCCTTGCATTACCTCAAAAATAAATCAAAGGAAAAAAATTCAAAATGAGGACATTTTGACTTGAAAATATGGCTAGCTTGTGGTATATCCCTGTTGAAAATTGTTCAGAAGTTTGGGAACACCTATTGATTTGCTAGACAAAGCAAAAAAGAAATAATGGAGTGTGATTGGTTTAGCCACAAAATGAAAATGTAACTACCCTCAATGGAGGATGCTGGGCATTAATGAGTTTATTTGTTTTTCGATAAATCAAGTTTTAAAAACTTGCATGTCTGATACTTTGTATTATTTATATGACACCCACCAAGCACTGATTTGGAATGAATCAGCATATCAATGGAGAAAAACTGGACATGTATTTTGTCTAGTCTTGTCTATTATAATTATATTGCAATAAAAGGCTTTACTGAGAATAGTTCTTGACCACATAATGTTTTTTCCCCCTTTTATCAGTAAAATTTTTATTTATATTTATTTATAGTTTTGAAACAACTTGTAAATATTCAGAAAAAATAAAAACAATCTAAATACTACAAGATATACTTAAATTATACACTACTGGCCTAAATGCATTATA
>BGPR01004530.1:63602-110365 GCA_013235015.1 Araneus ventricosus | reverse complement strand
TGTTTCTTATCCGTTTATTTAAATGTTTACCTTCATTTATTAACATTTTTTATTTTCTCCAATACGCCCTGCTTACCGTCCCGGAATGAGTGCTCGGCAGAGCGTACCGAGTAGAAGTTAAGAAAATCCGAGTAGATGTTAAACTTTAATTAGTAAACGGGAAAAGCAATGCAATACTGGAATCTAGGCCTTACCTGCTCGGAGATGAGATGATTGCAGACGTTCTGTGCCGTCCTGATAGGATTCCTATCCATGGGCAGAGAAATGCCCTCCAGCTTGACCCTGGGGGGCAGCGTGTTCATGTCCTCGTTGACGTCCACTATGGCCTGCATGAAGTGGGAGATCTTCTCGCCCACCGACAGCACTGCCCCGATGTTGAAGACCATGTCCGCCTCGCCCCTCACAGACGCCGCTACCACAGCCACGGCCAGCAGGAGGATGCAGCCGCCCGCCATGGCAAAGAGTCCGAGCTCAGTGGCTGGTCACCGGTGAGGAATCACGTCTCTCTGCAAAGTTCAGTGACTCATTAATGCCTCATACAGAATGGATGCAAAATGATACATACAGAAGAACACTGAGAGCAAAAATGTGTTATAATGTCTACTGATTGCTCTGCCTTTTCCTTGCACAGCTGATATATTTGATGATTGTTTATTTATATAGGCTGATACAACGCGAAAGGCCACCAATGGATTTGTGGGTTAAGGCCTGACATGGTTGACGAACATAAATCACAGGAAGAAGGTTATAGGATCTATCTTTTGGCTGCATTCTTGACCAGTATTGTTAAAAAACTGGTAGAACGATGTCAACTTTTGCAGCAAATGGTTTGTTGTGGCCGGGCTGACAGCTGGAGACAATTCTGGCTTTCCTCCAAGCCAAGCGAAAGTTAGGTCAGACTTCTACCCTTGGAGCTCTTAGGGCGCACCTAGGAGCTCCAATTCCTCAAATGAGCTCCAAGGTCACTTTGACCAACATAGGATGTCACAAGTCCGCTTTATGATCATTCCTTGACTTATGGCCTTGGCTAACTATGCCAGACCAAACTGGATTAGAATCACCACCACAAAATCGAAAACACTAATATTTAATAACCCTCCTGTGAAACTCAATTCAGGGAAACTCTCCCAAACCCTGTGGATTTACTCTCCTATTTTTCGAAATAGTTTCATGTATTTTTTTGGTAATTATTGTTAAGAGGAGAGGCAAGAATATGTATACCAATTGGGATGACTAATATTATTTTTAATTACTTGAAAACAGGAGAACGTCTTTCGGAATGGTTTCTCACACGCCAGCAGAATTAAGAATTTGTTGATTTATGTCGAAGGAAGTTTTTAGTCAAGCAATTTCTTTTATTCTAAAGACGAAAGAATAGAGTTGGAATTTACTAAAATGGAATATTCCCGAGAAAAGTGAGATGCGTTATTCCTGTGCAGCAATGTTTCTAAGACCTGAAGTTCAATCAATGTTTCTTAAACAAGATCTGAAGCTCTGTAATGAAGAAGACTTAAATTTAATATAATTTTAATAATTGGTTTGGTTAGATTAGATTTTTATGATATAAAAGCCGCTGATGGTAATGCTACGCCAAATTCAGTGTTAAAAGGTACAAATGGAATCATAATTTTTTTAAAAAAAACTGAAGTATATATCTAAGCTAAAGATGAACCTGTATAAAGTAAAAATGCAGCCAATAGAGGAAAAACGAAATAACATTCAGGAAATCATAGCCTTAACATGAAGCGACCTCTCTTGTGATCTTTATGGCTTCGGCTAGAGCGGAGTCTATATCTCGCATGCCAGACATGTGATAGTGATAGCCTCAACATGAATAATTCTAGTAGATATACTTATAAAGCTAATTCACAAGGAATAAAACCACTGTACTTAAATACAATGATAAAATCCAATGCTCCTAAGAAAACCAAAAACGTTAAAAGAGAAATTTTGGAAAGCAAATCAATCAAATGCAGATAAGACATCTGAAAAAATATTTCGCGTTGTAAAATAAAACGTGATTAGAAAATCTCTTGAAACTGTATCAAACATTTTTAAAACATGTACAAAAAAAACTGTATCAAACATTTTGCTTGGTAGTGTGGACCGAAAATCTATGTTAGGTCTAATTACATGAGATTTGTTATGAATATGAGTATCCTAGTCATTTCACTTTTTACTTTCTCGTATACGAAGTACACAAAGAGAAAGTATTGTAATCGTCAAAAAATTCGAACTCGAGATTTTGACGAATCTCCACGTTTTAGACCTCTTCTCCGAGTCCGAAAAACACAATTTTGCAATTATGTCTGTCTGTGAACACGATAACTCGAAAACTTTTAGAGCTACGGGGATGAAATTTGGTATGTGATCTTTACACATAATTTGTAGGTTTATATCAAATTTTGGATAAAATCCGTCAACGGGAAGTCTGTCTGTCCGCGTTCATGTGAACACTATAACTCAAAAACTTGAACAGCTAAATGGATAAAATTTGATACACAGTTTTATCATCAGTAATTTAGGTCCGTATCCAATTTTGAGCCAAATCCGTCAATGGGTTGATTGTCTGTCATTATAAATCGTAAACCCTACGGCTTTGATACATAAAAATTGGTATGACGGTTGCTAGCATTAATTATAGATCTGTACCCAAATTTCGTTTCAATCCGTTAAAAAAAAAGGCGTTCAAATTGCATATTCATTTTTTTTACTTGCGTACTGGAAGTAATATCTGCGCATGCGCAAGCTATTCAGCGATAGCGAACGAGGTCATTTTCTCCTGTTTTCTTTTCGCTCCCGCACGCCCTCGCATTAGACGAGTTTGATAGAGTGTGATAGAAAATAAATATTGCTAAGTTTTAATACATGCGCATCTCTTTGAATTTGATTCTTCACCTAAATATTTTACAATCGATAGAATCTGCAATTAAAAACCTTCTGATAGTCATTATTGCATTCTGGGTTACCGTAGGTTCAAATTTTTTATCCCCGCAGGGGGAGGGGAAATGACAATTTTTTGAGAAGTATACGAGAAAGTTTAGGGGAGCTGGTTATGAAGAGTATACCAGTGAAGTAATATAAAAAACACAACATATATTTGACATACTATTAGATGTACAAAGCGTCATCAAGCATCAACTTGCAGTGGAATAAACATCGTTCGTGATTTACATTAAATGACTCTAGACTAGTACCTTTACAATCCTTAATTTTCGGGGGTGGAGGATAATGCGAATGAAAAATTATTTTGTAACTCGTGTCTGGAAAATAACATTTTCCTAGAAACGTGAACAAAGTGTAGTGAAGTAATACAAAATACGTGTTTGGCATTCAGTTAGAAGTAGGGGAGAGTGTTGTACCTTTGCCCTATTTTCCATATTAATTTTTTATTAGTTTCATTTGTAACCTAACTATTCTGTTGTGAGTTCCAATCTCTCTGCTTTGGTCTGCATTTATTAGATATTTTCAAAGGTCAAAATTTTCAATTTTAACATTTTTAATTATTTTTTAAAAAAGTGATCAAAGGTACAACTTAGTGTTGTACCTCTGACCGTCGGGTATTGTACCTTTGGCCTGCACTTATTATGAAAAGAAAAATAAATGAGAAAATGATTTTTAATCATATAAAACAATAAAATAGTTATTTTTTATTAAAACTCACGTTTTTATACATAAAAACAAGTTAATTACGAGATTTCATAATATTTGAAAGGTTCATTCATTTAAAAATATATTCATTATGCTACTATTTAATAATCATCTTGATTCAGCTTTATAATTTGAAACATTATCATTTTTCATGCCTAAATTTAATTGAAGCATCCATATCTTGTTGATTTTTTTCTTATTACTCCAGTGTTGTCAATTATCTTAAAACTATCCTTATTGTAGACTTTGTATAGTATTTTTAAAAAAATAAATACGGATTGATAATCAATGCTTTAATATAAAACACTTTTATATACTGAAACTTTAATCTGTATTCTATTTTATAATTTAAGAAAAATTTTATATCCCTAGTTTCCCCTAAATAAGAAGTATTTAGAAGTACTTCTGACTTTGTCAAAGGGACAACACACCATAGTGGTTAAAGGTACAACATGGTAGAGTTTCACATTTAAACATCTATAACTTATTTTTGGTTAGGAAAATAAAAACTAGAGTTTGCACAAAATAAGATTATTAGTCTGTCTATAGTATGTATACCCTAATATCATTTCTTAATTGTTTCAAAAAAATATTATAAGGGAAAAAGTAATGTCTCTAGTATTTATTTTTTCGCGCTGAAATCAGATAAATATTTTATTCAGCACAGCAAGTATTCCTCTCAAACAGCAACAAGTTAAACTAATCAATTGGTTGATGGTATTTTTGCTAAACGTACAAGCTTACAAATTGTGTCCCTAGTTGCCAACACAAACTGTATTGGTTGGTCAAAGGTACAATCGATCAAAGGAACAACACTCTACCCTGCAAGGTAACACCGTGTTACCTCTCTAGAGGGATAAACCTCGTTCGTGACTTACATTAATTGATCCATCATTAACCCTTACACTTTTATTGGTTTCGCAGTGAAACCTCACATTGGGTATTTATTGTTTTACTGCGCATGAGCGAAACGTAGCGTGAATTTTCTTTCATAAGTTAAGAGCCAGATATATAGGCCAACTTATATAAAAATTTCAGTTCAATACCGTTAATATTCATAAAGATATCGGCATTTCAAGAGCTAAATTGCTTTTGATCTCTAGGAGAAACAAAATGATGAGGTTTCTTGCACAAATTGATATTTTTTAAAATTGAATCTTCGAAAGTAATACCGAATTTTATGATTGTTGAATATCCCGAATACTCACGTATACTTATAAAATAAATACTTAATTTAAATTGCATTTCGATGATAAGTTATTAGGAGGAAAAATAGCCCGTTACCTTTCTTTGGTTTCACTGTGAAACCACAAGTTTCTTCAAAGTAAAAAATGCTAATTTTTTTCCCTTTGCATATTTATGATCAGCTACATGTCTAATAATCGTTTTTGAAATAAATTTAGTAATTTCCAAAACGAAACATGTAGTGAACTTGAAAGAGTTAAGCATACCTCTACAGTCGAAAAATATTTGAGTGTGAGGGTATGTGAATTTGAGAAAGAAGAATGGCATTAAAATCCCGTGCATAAAAAATTTTCTTTGATAGATATTTACAAATAAAGTATTTATATGGAAAGATTCCCAAAACGACCATCTCGCGTATCGAGTTATGTAGGTATGCGAGCCGATCAGAATTCAAACAGCTGATTACACATATGCGTTTATTTTCAAAACTGTTCAGAATTCAACAAAAAATGCTACATATGAAAATTTGTACAATATTATTTTTTAAAAAATGTTTCTTTATATTAATAAGTAGGTGAGTTTAAACCAATAAATTAATTGTAAACAAAAAAAGTAACTTTTCATAAAAGAAATGTATCCGTCATTTATTTTATTACAATTTTTTAAAATTTAATTTTAGGCTTTTGCAAAACTTTTTTTCAATATTTATTATCATATAATATGGTTTATTCAGTTTATCAGCTAATTATATTCACAGTTTATTAGTATAGTTTATAGTTTTTAAACCAAAGTTGGTTTTTGAACCATGAAAATATATTACATGGTTTATGATTAAACGAAATTATAACAAAATATAAACAAAGTTATAACGATGAAATTATTGAAAATGAAAATCAAATAATACATAAAATGAAAAGGAATAATTTTTATTTAATAAATAAACAGGGAACTTCTATAGCCGTTGCTAATTCTTAAAAGTTCCTAAAGCATAAACACATAATGGATTGTCCAAGTAGGCAGTGGTAGTGGATAAGTAGAAAGACCAGAAAGTGCGTTCACCTTAGAAATCAGAATACGGTCGTTAACTTCATCAATATCAATACAAAAACAACCCTATCGTGCGAAATAATAGAATGCATATTCCCATCTAGACGCTCAGAAAACAACTAGAAGAGAACACCAAAGACAAAATTTGTATGAAAAATTCATGGGAAGCAAGGTATGTGTAACAAAGAGGAAATAATGCTCTTTCAGACACTTGTAGAATCTAAGGAAGGAAAATGTCCTTGGTTCGTCCAGGACATTAAACATTCATTGGATAGCTCCTCAAGTGATATTACTCTTTCCGCGGGTCGTAGTGCTTAACTCTCAGTGGTCTAGGTTTGCTGTGAAGTCTAAATAGAATAGCGAATTCGGTGACTGGATGCTGAAAGCACATTTCGTGACTTGATGCTTTTACAAGCATTGCTAGGCGATTTTGTTTGTTGCACTTGGTTTAAAGGGAGCATCGTCCTTTTGGTTAAAAGGTAGTTATCTTTTCAGTATTTTTACTTGCTTTTATATAAAGTATAACAAAGAGGAAACAATGTTATTGGCAAAAAAATCAATCTCCAGATTTTGATGAATCACTACTTTTAGACCTCTCTGAGTAAAAAATAAAAGAAATTACTTTTTCATATACGAAGAGAAAGAGAAAGTATTGTAACATATTCGATCTCTAGTTTTTGATGAATCTCCAAATTTTAGACCACAAGGTATCCGAAAAAAGACATTTTTAGAACTCTGTCGGTCTGTCTGTCTTTGAGCATGATAACTCAAATATGATACGATGTAAGAGGATGAAATTTAGTGCGTGATTTTGACACCAAAATTGTTGATTTCTATCAAATATTGTGCAAAATCCGCCCACGAGAAGTCTTTCTGTCTCTATGACCATTGTGAACACGATAACTCACCAGCATAACGAGCCAGATAAATGCAATGTAGTTTCTGGACTTGACACCAAATTGTAGATCTACATAAAATTCTGTACCCAATCGATCAAAGCGACCAAACTACACACTGAATTATCTTTATACTAAGAAGCTTAACACAAAATGAGCTGTATTGTATAATTTTACGAGAAAGTTGAGGGGAGAAAGACTCCTACTGAATTCTTGTCTGCATTCATCCCATTTGATGGTATTTTGAAAAACATTACATGGAAACCTTTGGCTTCAGATAATTTGCTTCTTTCAAGTCTAATGTTATCAGATGTCTCGTTTTGAACAGGACCATCGTGTTTTAGCTAGTTGTCTCCAAACATAGTATCGCGAAGCCGAAATGTCCCGTTTTCAGAAGGAGAGCAACCCACCATAAAAAATTTTAAAAGGGCGCGAAAAATCGAAAAAAATCCGATGGTGGTGGCTAGTAGCTGTGCAATACGTCTTACACATTTAGAAGTCGGTCAAAAGCCTGTTAGATCGCACTTAGTTTTAACTGCATTACACAGCATGAAGTGACAAAATGAAACACTGGAAATGTTTCAACCGAAAATCGTTGGGTGAAATTATTTAAACACTTTCAAGCCAATAATTTGAATCATACGAGATTTCGTATAATTATTGAATATATTTAATGTCTGCCCGGCACTAAAGCACCCGTAGGAAAAGTCTTTCTTCTTTGAGGACGAGTGAAAAACAACACAGTTTCGAGTCGCAGTTCTTAAAGTAACGTTAATCACCAGAGGAGAAATTTTAAGAAATCCTGACAAGAATTTCATTCTCATTTGAAATCAACACCAAATATACTGAAGCAAAAATTTTGTTCTTTAGAAAAATACAAGATCACATAAATTATTTATTTTCTTGTGTTATTCCTGTTCTTTTCATTAATAAAAAAACCCTGAAGAAATATGCGTTTTCTTGAATGCTTATACTATTACCTAAAAATTAGTAGATCTCATGTTTTGTGAAAAAAATTAATGGTCACATTATCCTAACCCACACAACTGCATTTTTCGAATAAAACTACTTAAAACAACACATTTTAAATTATATAAAATGGCTGTTTGATCAAAAAAGCTTAATTTCTCATTTCAAAATTCGTACAAATAAATCTCATTCCAAGTCGTTTTGAACGAGTTCTAATTAAATAAAAACTCTCTGAAAGCTAATGCCCTAAAATCTCTTTCAAAGGTAATGTGAATCCTTTCAGCTCTTGTTTATTTCACAGAGAAAACTGTCTCTGTCTAGCTGAATTTGTTTACACATTGAATAACTTATTGGTTGTTCTCACTCATAGTAATTCCAGGTAATTACACTGACTCAGCTATGCAGATTTGTTTATTTACCCCAGACGAAATTATGATGTAATTCCCACGATAAAAAATACATTTTTCGTTATTTTGATACATAACTCAACATATAGACCTTACATATATGTTTGTTCCAACATCACTCCCGAACAGATGGTACGATTTTCATGAAAAATGGGGCACACGTTCCTGAATGGAAATCAATCTCCAGATTTTGATGAATCACTTCTTTTAGACCTCTCTGAGTAAAAAATAAAAAAAATTACTTTTTCATATACGAAGAGAAAGAGAAAGTATTGTAACATATTCGATCTCTAGTTTTTGATGAATCTCAATATTCATAGGGTTAAATCAACTTCACTCCAAACCTTCAGGGTAAGATGGGTGCTATAATTTAAATACATGTAACAAATGTCCAACTGATATGAACTTTTACTTTTTTATTTCAACCTGTCAGACTAAAAATACGATGGTAAAATGTTTTCTAATGAACCACTTAGGACAGAGGTTCCCAACCTGTGGTACGCGCACCCCTGGGGGAAAGCGAGGAACAGTAGGGGTACGCGAACTCAAAATCGGTAATGGTGGACACAAGAAATCATACGTGATTAAAATATGAAGTAGTATATATACTATAGTAAAAATGGAACAAAATGTCAAATCAAAAATAAGTCCTGCAAATGTTCATAATTCGAGTAATTTGACTCTTAAGCTTGCCTAAGCCCTTAACATTATCGATAAAAGCTTCTTCGCATAGACGAATGGTTGGAGACGGAAGGATACGAAAGTAGGGGTTACGCGAAAATAAAAATACTAATCAAAGGGTACGCGAGGGAAAAAAGGTTGGGAAGCCGTGACTTAGGATAATAACTACCTCAAAGGCATGTATAAATCTTTGTTCGGAATAGATGATGCAATTTTGATGAAATATAGTAAACATGTTTCTCTTTACTCAATTAAACACACTGTAATAGAAAATGAGCCCTAGCACGCCTCCTTCTGTGTTGGGAGGGTAAAAGATTTTTAACAAATGGGCAAATTAGTATGAGACTTTTATGTCCAGTCGTCTGCCTGGAAAGAAAGTTGCCCTAAAATCGGTCTAAAAATCAATCTAAGAAGGTTATAAAATGGAGTACAGTGAAACCCGGTTTAACCGAACTCGGGTTAACCAAAACTCGGATTATCCAAAATGCCTCTGAAGTTGCAAATTAAAAAAATACGTACTATACTGCACGGAACGATATCCCAACTTTTTTCTTTTAAGTCTCAATAAGAAGGTCAGTGATTAATTTTAGAATGCTAAAATTAAAATTAAATGGGTACAAACAATATTAATTACGATAATGTTTACTTGAGCTTGTCAGACGCATTGCGCCCAAACTCGTCGGTGCGAATATGCTCCCGACGAAGGGTTAACTTTAATAAAGACCTGCAAAGAGAGTTTTGAATTCGTTTTACACTCAAAACATGTCAAAATTAACACTGTAATTAGAAACAAAATAGCAATAGAAGTTCATGGCTTAACCGGAAAAATCGTTATCTGAAATGGCTTCCCCCCTAGTTCTTTTGACCTGGCCTGTACTGTATATTATTTAATCAATTGAAACAAATTTATTGTACTTTTAATTGATGATTTCTTTTGTAAGAATTTGAGCAATATTCCATTATTAAAGCAATATTAATAAACATTCTGCTATTTGTATAACATTGTGTCCTGTTCTATCTCCCACAAAGTTTTGATTACAAGAAAAAAAGACTAGGCGAAGCTCGGTACCCTGCTAGCTAATAAAGGTGTTCTAAAGAGGATTTCGTCATATCATTCGAGAAAATGATTTAAAATTTTATGCATTAAAAATTTCGTTTAAATGTATAAAAGGGAATTGAAGACAAATCTATCAAATTTACAACAATCAACCTAATCCGTCAACAAGAAGTCTGTCGGTTCGCTCTTTCGCTTCCATGTGATCGCAATAATTCTAAGAAACGAAAAACATCGGAGTACGGTTTTGTCCCCAAAATTGTAAATATGTATCAAATTTTAGACTAGATTTTTTCAGAGTTGACTGTCTGTCTTTATATCCATTTGCATATAAACAAGATAATTGAATTTGCAATAAGATAATTTAATAAATTTCACACCCAAATTGCTGATATCAAATTTTCGACATAATTTGTCAACGGGAAGAAGTCCAAAACGGATACTCGATCATCTTTGCTAAACAACGAATCTAATCGCAAAACACAACAGGTTTAGTAATTAAGCTAAAAAATGGAGGGGAGAATTAGATAATTAGAAAGTGATTATAATTAGAAAGGAATATGGAGTTGTTAAAACTTGACGCACTTATGCAATGGGAACCATCTCAAAACACACATGTTCAGACATAGCTGTTTTGTGAAAAATAATGCAGAAAAAATTTTAATGTTGTATTTCTCCGAAATTAATTATTGCATTTCATAAAATGGAAGTTAGCTCTAGATAAATGAAAATACAAAGAATGCTAGTCACTTAAATCAATTGCACTTAAGGTCTGCTGCAATTTTTCATTAATATGATCAGGTCAGATATGATTTATGATTAATATGATACATTTTTGTGAAAATGTTTGCCTCAATTTTCATTAATATAATTAGGTTTCGCTTATTAATACATATGTAAACAGTAATTGCATGCAATGCTGAAGGAGGCTGTGGATTATTTGTTACGAATAAGTATTTTAACTCAAGAGCATGACATCGGCAAATAAAATGTTATTCGTTATTGCATTGAAAAAAGAATAAATAGCAGAGAAAAATCCAGTTACTGATATTTTGAACTTATACATAGAAATCAGGTATTATTTACTAATATTTACTTACTAATATTTTTGCACCAAAAGCATAGTGCCAGTTGTTAAAATGTTATTCACTATTGCATTCAAAAGAAAAAATGGTACAGAAAAATCTTGTTTCAATTTTATATACATATGTGTATTATACATATTAATTACATAATGAAAGCTACATACATATTATTATAAAATGAAAGCTATTAGAGTTTGGAGGTAAAATTAAGTTTTGATTTCAGCTCATTTTTAATAAACTTGAAAAGAAAATAAATGTCAACGCAAATCTTACATTTTTTCCAATAAATATTCTGCCAAAGCTCAGGCATTTTTACATAAATAAATGAAACTTAATTTAAAAAATCGAGTAATTTTCAGATATTTCATGACAATTAATTCCCTCCTATAAAAATGAAAACACTTTACGAATAATTAGACCATTTTATAATAACAATTGCACTATTATTATTAACTAATCAGTTGCTGTAATATACATAAATAATAAGGATATATACATAAAATATTTTAACTTAAATCTAAGATACATCTAGATAAATTATTCTTAAGTTTCATTGTTATTTTCACTAGAAATTTCGCATTTAAGTTCTTGAATGTGCATGAATTGTTTAAAATTAAATCTAAATTGCTTCCAAATAAACTAACCCTAAGTTTTCTTTGTAACATTACTAAAGCTTTTCTGTCATTTTCACTAGAAATTTCGCATTAAACTTTCCGAATATGCATCAAGTATTTAATATGAAATCTAAGCTGATTCCAAATCGGTAATGCTTAAATTCACTGTCAATTTCAATGGGAATTTCTCATTTCTTGAATATGCAAACAATATTCCATATTAAATCTAAGCTGCTTCGAAAAATATTATCATTGGGTTAGTATTGTCTTTTAGAATGAAAGCTAATACCGAAATATATTGCTAAATCCTTGCATTTTACAATGCACGCTTGTCAACATCTTCATACAACAAAAACCGAAAAAAAATTTAGCCGATATAACACATAAATAACCAAAAGCATAAAAGTTATTACATCAGAAACAAAAAAACGCGCAAACAAAACATCAAAAGTGGAGAGATTTGTATGCGCCAAGGCAAGATCAACAGCCTGATCATCCCCAACAGCTGATCGAATTGATGCGATCCAGAAAACTGCAAAAGGTGCTACTCACATTTTTCTTGCTGTGCATAACGGCAGTTGCAAAGAGCTCCAAAATGCGATCTTTCTTTTATCATTCGCTTATCATGAAGATGCGATTCTGACGCGAACTCTCTTTTTAAAAGATGATCATCAGGATCCCTTCCTCATCTTGAGCTTCGCCGCATCAGGTGCATCTGCTCCAGCGTCCTTGGACGAACATCCGGATAAAGGTTACTTCCAGAGCAGCGCCATCTATTGGTGAATCTCTGCAGTATTTTATCACTTCGTGGGCATAAAAATCTAATCTGATGCTTTTTCAAAGTTTGCAGGATGACGAAGTTTTTCGGACCAAGAAAACATTTCGTAGATTCAAAAATCTTTGTTTCCACACTGAAATTGGAAAGTTAATTTTTAAGAAATGACACATTATTAAATTTCAACTTAAAATATTTTTTAGCAAATTTGAGGGATTTATTTTTAAAACTCCTGATAGTTCTTCAACTAATTTTGGCTGCAAATATATTGAAAAATCTGAGAGAATATGCTGAAAATTGCAGCTCCTCAGAAATTTTGGACTGCAACCCACGATTTAAACAATTCTGGCATCGACTAGAGATGTAAAAGCTGAAAACAAAGCGTATAAAAAATTGCGCTCTTCATGGAAACATATTATTTATATAATGCTCTTCCAATGGTTGTGACAAAGGTTTCGATTGATAATTGGTTTCTAAAGAAATTAAAACACTTATAAAAAAATACAACAATGATCAAAAAGTATCTGGAATACTATCATAAAACAAAAGGTATAAATGTATTGGTCAATAATGATCACATCTCCTCCAAAGCAATCTCTTCCGACTACAATGCACTTCTGCCAACGATTCCTTCAACGTTCAAAGCATGCCTTAAAGTCGTTTTCGTGAAACTTCTTTAAAGTTCGTAGTGAATTTTCTTTTATTGCATCAATAGGTTCAAAACGGTGGCTACGAAGAGGCAGTTTTAAACATGAAAATAAGAAAAATAATCTGAAAGTAAGAAAAAGTCACACTGTACCATATCAAGTAAACACGAAGCTTGTAGAGCCATATGTGTTGAACTTGAAAATATTCGCTTTTAATAATGTCACGGAGAGAAGTTGCATTATCATGGTGCAAAACCCATGAATTATCTTGTCACAACTCAGGTTCTTTTCGATGAATTGCTTCACGTAAACGCCACAAAACACTCAAATAATATTATTTATTGGCAATCTGGCCATTTGATAGAAATTCATAATACATAATACCAAGACAATGAAAGAAAACAGTCGACATTATCTTGATTTTTTATTTGATTTTCTACTTCCTTTAAATATTTTACACCATTCAAATACTTTTGTTTTTGATAAACAGTCGTCATTAACGGCTTTTTGCAACATTTCAAATGTTTCTGTAGCAGAAACGATTTTCTGGAAAAAGAATTTAACGACTGGTCTTTGCTCAATTACATTTGCCATTTGCGAAAATCGACAAACATAAAATTCTTATGTCATTAAAATCAAATTTATTTTCAGAACATAATGTGAAAACTGATTGATGTCAGATGTTTATATAAATCTTTAAAATTTTTGAGAAATCCGAACGGTTTAAATCTTCATTTATTCCATCGTAGACAATAGTATGTTACTTTTCAATAGTTAAAATAATCATATTATACGAGTATCCATGACCAGATTGGAAGAGGCGGCGCGCTGTTGTTATTCGTTTACATGTGGGAGTGAAAAAGGGGCAGAAATGAATGCGCAGAACGCTTAAGTACCCAGGAAAGGGAATTTCCCCTTTAGAAGCTCGTGACTTGAAAAGAAAGTTGTAGTGCGTTTATTATGATGAAGTAGAAGTAATTAAAATGAGGTGTTGTTAAGATTATTTAGGAAGTTAAAAAATGAAAATATCATCATATATATATATATATATATATATATATATATATATATATATATATTGTTTAGCGACGGATTCGGGAACTCTCCGTGCTTTTGCGCACGGGCCGGGCGGAGTTATTTTTATCAAAATAGGGGAAAAGCGAAGAATGAAAGGATGATGTTTATATTTTATTGAGCGTGATCTAACAAAGAACTACGGAAATGCGCTCTGCTCATATAACTAATTGCCTGACACCCCTTTCCGGTGCAATCGTCCTATATATATATTAAATAAAGCAATAATCAAATATGTATGTACGTATTTCGAATAAAGCTTTAGCAATGAATTGCTAAAGTACACAGAGTTGGAGCATCGTCACTTGGAGAGTTGACGGGTTTTTCTTTAATAGAGACATAAATGTGGGCCAGTTTCCGCTGAGAGTGCGCCAGGAAGAGAACCTTCCCACACATCGGAACTTTGTCAGATTTCAACGTTAGATGCTACCTGGGTGCTCAAAGGTCGCTTTAATCATCAGAAGACGCCAATTTTCCTTTTAATCCTGAGTTATTGACTCATGGACTTGGTTAGACAAAGTAGTATCAAAACCAAGCAATCAGTTCTTTCATGAAAGCACTTTTCTGTGACAGCAGACCTTCAAAAGGGAGAAATTTTAAAAAAATGCCCCGTTTGTTCAAATCATTGCCATGATAGAAAGATAAAACACTACATAGAAAATTCGTAATGACAATGAATGTGAAGACTTTCGTGTTCTTAAATAATTATATGTTAAATCGAATATTAAATTTAAGCTTACAAGCCTTTTCTTGCCCAACTCTTTGACCCTTCTGCTTGGATTTTGGAGAAGGATTTTAGTGTCGTTAGATTTGTTAGACCCTTACAGCCATCGCTAAATTTTAAAAATATGCGTTTGATAGATAGATTGAACTGTCAGGCCAGGTCAAAGTTTCTATGTTTAGTCTACGGACGGAAACTTCGCCTTCAGCTAAGAAGAAAAGCGTTGCTAATCGACGTTAATATGAAACCGGAATTATCCGGGCGGTATAGTAAAAAGAAGTAAAAATGAATAGTAAACCAGAGGAAAGTTTTCCCCTGAACTCTCACGAGTACTTACAAAATATGGCGTCCTCTTGGATGACGCTATATTATTGAAGATAAAAAGAAAGTATAATTGTAAGCAGTTTCTCGTTCCCTTGAATGTGAAATATTCGGAATGTTGATGGATTAATGGTGACAACGCCGGTGACGGAACGTACCTCTTTATGAGGGTTCTGGGCATGAGATGCTCTTAATGATGTCTATTCTGCATATTTCACAGTACCTATATTATCATCTGCTGCAATACGGCCATTCAATTTTTTCAGAATGTCTTCGCGACAGGGAACTAAAGAGAGTCAAGCACTGCTAAGCGACGTTTATATGGAGATGATATAAGTGAATTAAAACTAATTCTTCATATTAATAGTTTTGCAGTTAAGTTAACTAATATTTCACTAATTACAAATATAGAGAAGGTTATAGTTAGAAATAACATTTTGAAGAATTAACAGCATCGAGACCTCAACACTTGAAACACATCCGTCAACTAAACAGCTGCATAGATTTTGTATTATTTACGATACTAAACAGCGTTACTTCGGTTCAGGTCCTAAAGCTTTTACTGTTTAGATATAAGACTACCGTCATCTTGGATCGCTTCATCCTAATCCTATTAAAAAGAGCTTTTTTTCTCAAATCCGGGTCCTGGACGTTGAAGAGGCAACAAATCAAAGGCAACTGATACCAGTAAATGAAAATGATCCAAAAGACCTTTTAAATAAAATTCAACGACTTTTTTGGACTGCAACCCTTATATTTATCGAATGAAATCTGGTACAAATCAATGACATGAATCAAACATAATGTTTAACAGGCTGAATAGTATCTGCAAAATTCGAGGTACGACATGCAGGAAACAAAAATCTTTCAAAATGCTCTGAATCGTTGGTCCTAGAGCTACTAAATTTGGTTCGTAGTTACTTCTTTGATAGTGGATGCTCACTAGAAAAGAGTTTTTACGAACTAAATTAACTAAGAAATTTTATGCAGATTTTTAAAAATTAAACGAAATTTTAACCCTTTGCACTCCGAAGATAACAAGATGCATAATTATACACATGTGAGTGTAAGGATTGATTTAGCGCCTTAGGAAGCTTCAAAATATTGTTATAAATTTGTTTAATTCCTGAAAATTAATTTGCGTGTTTTTGCTCTTTTATGGTTTTTATAATAAAAGCTATCCAACAAATAATGTGAAAAAATGCATCATTCAGATTCCTTAATAACTTCGGAGCATATTATAGCGCAAATACCATTCTTATACCGATGTAAAATTTTTTAAAATTAGTTTTTCAATTACACCAGTTTTATTTCTAATTTTTTTCTTGTCTTTTAATAAATTTATGAAAATATGTTTAAGTTTATTTTACAAAAACACTTTTCATTGCTTTAGGTACTGCATTTTTACATAGGCGTGTTACGACGTTTTTTAAAACTTTTTTGTGTGCACGTTATCGTTGTTGAATAATTAAGATTAAATTTTTTAAAAAATAGCATAAATACAGACGAATCAAGCCTAAAACATTATCATGCTTCGATATTTCAGAAAACAGGTTCAAATCTCCTTAAATTTCATGTTATCAATCCTTATGACTACATCAGAGTTTGCACTTTTCTTTTCAACATTACAAAAATAATAAAATATTTTCTGAAACACACTACGAATCAGGAAAGGTTATATGCACTTGCAATAATGAAACGTTTATCAATAGTCACACGAACATCTAAGTAGAAATTATCTGTGATTTTATTGAAAAACTCAAAAAAAGGACGTATTTTATTTTTAAATAATTTTAATGATGCTAAATAAACCTCCCACCCAAATTTTAATGACACAACGTTTAGTGTAATAAAAAGAAGATATTTTTTTCATTTTAATCAATTACTACGTTTTAGTGGCGAGATAACTCATAGGTTTTGCACCACGATAATACGATTTCTCACATTCACTTATTCACAAATTTTTGACGATTAAACCAACAATTATGGCTCTTCAGGCCCCGTATTCCCCTGATATGGTACCATGTGACTTTTTCCTACTTCTGCGGCTGCCTCTTCGTCGTCGCCGTTTTGTATCTATTGATGCAAGAAAAGGAAATTCGCAAGGAACCCTGATGGGGTTCACGAAAGCGACTTTAAGGCTTACGACTTTTAACTTGTTTTGAGGATTGGAAAGAACTTTATAAGAAGTGCGTTGTAGTAGGAGAACATTATTCTGAAGGAGTTGTAACAAATATTGAAAAATAATTTAATACCTTTTATTTTTTTGACTTTATTCCCCATACTTTTTGGTCACATTAGTATGTATCTATGCAGGTATTTCATGAGCAAGATGCATTAATAGTATACTGTTTCATTTTTAATCAGAAAATAGGAAAATACTTTGTACTCTTCGAAAAGAGCTATTACTAATTTTTATTAAGAAAGAATATTGCATTAGATTTTTGATGATAAATTTAAATATTAGAAGAGAAAAATCATATAAATTAATAAGAGAGGGAAAACCTATGAGAGCTGCACTTTTGTATTGTCTATATACGAACGACCTCCCCTCCCCACACGTACGAGCGCGGTTTTTTATTATCAAAGAATATATTTTTACAATATTCAACTGTTTGAAAGCGTCATGATAAAATGTGATATAATTAATCAAATTGTCTTGTTAGAATATTCGTTATTACTGCAATATCGAAAACAAATTGATTATATCTTTTTACTAACATATTCAAGAAAACCATATTCACGATGATTTTGATAAACACTTTTTAATTTCTTTCATGTTTCTAAATTTCCTGTGTTGTAAAGATTGATTTTTGTAATCGATTTTTCATTCCCTCTATAATGTTCTAGAATTCTGAAATTTTCTACTTTTGTGTACTCTCGGTGACAATACAATATTTTAATATCGTCAGAACTTAATAATGAATCAATTAATTTAAATTTAATGTTTATTACACATTAGAGTCGTCATCAAATAGTAAATTCCAGAAAAAATTTATTCTAACATTCCGTAATAATTAAAATAACGAATTATTAAGTAACAAAAGGCCATAATGTTTATAATAATGAATTATAAATTGTGAACTAAAAAGTAAAAATGATTAAAATTAATAAAAATTACTTTTATCACGGTAATAAAAGTGCGTTTTTAAAAAATTATTTTATTCAATTTCTCCATTAGATTGTTTTCGAGTTTTCATGTTGTACACACAGACAGACAAACATATATCTCGCAGATTGATTTCATCAAAAATTTGATAGAAATTTTCAGTTTAGTAATTCTAAAAGTGTGTTTGGGAAAGTCAAAAATGTGGAGATTCATCAAAATCTTTTAATCTTTTTTTCTTTTTTTAGCAATTACAATATTTTCTCTTCGAGTACTTCGTATACGATAAAACATAAATATTATAAACTAGCCGCCTTCGGCGACCAGATTGTTCGACAGGAATGTGAATTCAATAGAATCTTGTATCATGTTATATTCATAGCTGCTTTAACAACGTAATTTTAAACTTCAGATTGTGGTAAATATTCAAACCTTGTTCTTTTAGTGGCCTTGCACCTGTTTTGTTCATTGTCTACATAAATGCCCCTAATGGAGTCAAATAACAGACCATACCATGTAACATCTAATTGCACGTTGCCGGCGCCATCTCCACTTTCTTATTTCTCTTGAAAATATGCATTCTGTTTCAACATTAAAATGGCGCAGCGCATTTTATGGCCAGCGACATGTTAGATGAATAAAAACATGCTGAAGAAAGAATGAAAACATATCAACCATAATCATTCAGCTTATTGGATATATTTTTTAATATACGTAATATCTCAGAGAAATTGGGTTACAGATTCCATAGAAATTTTGATGAAATAAAATATGAAAGCAAAATGTGTTAAGATATTATCTCAAATTTGAACAATGAAAGAGAAATACGCAATTAAATATTTGTTTAAACAATGAAAACGGTTTGAATTGCGTTGCAACAATGAAAAATATTGTTGTAAATTATGCCAAAAAATATTTTTAAAATTTATTAAAATTAGAGAAAAAATTGTATGACAAGGTAATTGGTATTATTGAAAAGCTAATTTTTTGCATTTTCATATGGTGTAAAAATTATTTTTGTGTTGTAATCTGTTCGGAAGTTATTAAGGAAAAACACCGAAATTTTGCTTAATTTTTAATTAATTAAAATTTCAAGAAAAGGGCTCCAAGAAGCACATTCCCACCCTCCGAAGTGTGTTTGTGCCAAATTTCGTAGCTCTAAGTCCATCGGTCTACCCTGTAGAGCGCCGACACACAGACACACACACATTCTCCTTTATTATTAGTAGAGATTATAGAATCGTCCTGAAATTTCGGTAACACTGGGCGGAGCTTAAAATAACCCCGCCCCTTTTATCTGCGTCATTATTGATCGAGCAAATCGGATGATTGTATAAGAACATTATCTCAGCTTTCAACAATGAAAGAGAAACACACAATTAAATATTTGTTTAAACAATGGAAATGGATGGAATTGCGTTTCAACGAGGAAAAGTATTGTTGTAAATTATGCCAAAAAATATTTGTTTTTAATTTATTAAAATTAGAGAAAAATTGTAAAGCAACCTAAATGATACCATTAAAAAGTTATTTTTTTGTTCTTTCAGATGGTGTAAAAATCATTTTTAAGCTGTAATATTTGCGGAAGTTATTGCGAAAAGCGTCAAAATTCTGCTTAATTTTTAATTAGTTAAAATTTCGAAAAAAGGGCTCCTAAATCCACATTCCCGTCCTCCAAAGTTTGTTTGTGCCAAATTTCGTAGCTCTGTGTCCAGCGGTCTGCCCTGTAGAGCGCCACACACACACACACACTCTTGTTATTAGTAGATATTTGGTAATGCATTTCTTTCCGTTAGTGGAGTTTGCATTATTTTTACTCTGATAAAAATGTTAACTCGGATTGTTAAAAGTAAAGTTTCAACAAAACGAAAGTTAGTGCCAAATGATTCATCAATCCAGTTTTTCATTTTTTTTTTTCATTTATTTCTTAAGCACAGATTTTGTATTACATCTTTTGTGAATAATATCTTACAATCAGTTCTGAGATATGGTTTGCAGGCTAACTTGGACATAGGATATATTTTATAGATAAATAAACCATTGCACAGATACCTGATAGAAGATGAACTCATTTCATCTAATAATTGATCTCCTTTTAGCGTTTTCGGGTGGTTGTCATTCCTTTTGTAACTCTCGCTATATTATCAAATGTGTTTGAGTGGTCAATTATTACGTATCAAATTTAATTTAATCAGTGAAAAACAAAATTAATGAAAGTGATATTAAATAATATTAAGAAGACAGCTTCTAAGAGGGACGTAAAGAAATCAAAACAACATTTGACATACGTTAAAAATAGAGAGAGCGCGAGAGATAAGATTCGATTGGTATTTATGGTGTGAGGTCATGGTATCTTTACTTTACCTCAAATGATTAATCATGCACGTTCTTTCAAAAAGTTCCTTAATCCTTTCGCTGTCATTGGTTTCGTAGTGAAATCACACATTGAGCATTTTTTTGCAGTGCATGGTCTAAGCATAGCGTAATTTTTCTTTCATAACTTAAGAGCCAGATCTATAGGCAAACTTATATAAAAATTCCAGTTCAGTACCGTTGGTATTCACAAAGATATCGGTATGGTGAGAGCTAAATTGCTTTTGATCTCTAAGAGAAACAAAATGATGAGTGATCTTGCACAAATTGATATTTTTTTAAATTGAATCTTCGAAAGTAATATTATATATCTTGAATACTCACGTATTCTTATAAATTAAATATATAATTTAACTTCGATGATAACTTATTGGGTGGAAAAATAACCCGTTACCGTTCATTGGTTTCACTGTGAAGTCACAAATTTCTTGAAAATAAAAAATGCTAAATTTTTTCCTTTACATATTTATTATCAGCTAGATGTCTAATACTCATTTTTGAAATAAATTTAGTAATTTTCCAAACGAAAAATGTAGTTAACTTGAAAGGGTTAAAGCATTGTACAGTCCCGATCACTTGAATAGCCTCACTTAAAAAAACCATCATATTCCATAAAAAAAGGTAAATATATATTATTATTACAAAGATAAGTTCATTAGGTGGATCTTCATCTTTAATAACAAAATTATGAAAATAAAAAGATTTTTTATGTATTAATTATTAAAAATACTAATTTACTAATAAAATGATCCAATCACTTGAATAGCCTCAGTCTTATTTTCTTAAATGAAGGCTGAAACAAAAATGTTTCAGTACTTTGTATGGCTACCTTGTACCTTTATCAGTTCGAAATTTATATTTGAAAATAATTATATTATACCTTTATTTTCTGAGGGGCAATTTTCTTCCATGATGCTTGTATGGCTGGAAACAAATCATTGCTATTGCCATATTACTTACGATCACGGTAAATATCATCAGACAAGATGCCCCAGATATATTATATTTAAGTCTAGGGAGATAAGGGGCCACTTAAAAACTTGAATATTTTGAGGAACAAACTGTTGTCTACCGACATTTGCTGCATGTATTTGCCGCATTATCATGTTGGTAAATAAAATTATTTGGATGAAATGCACAGCTGGGAGCTTCGGATGCATGTTTTGTAATAATGATAAATAAGTTTGTAATGTCTGTCTACCTTTTAAAATGATAATATAGAGGACAGCATTGAGCTAATTGCCTTCCATAAGATGGTAGAACTAAGGCACGAATGGGACGTGATAAAATCCGTTCTTCTTTCTTTAAATCATGGTAATAATAGGAGAAGCGGTCCTATCCATCCATATTGTACTATTTTTTCACCGGTGAGAATTATATTTCTCCACTAAGAAGTCCAATGAGTATGCTCTTCTGCAGAGAAAAACCTTGCATCTTATGATGGGATGTGAACTGCGGTTTGCAACTTAGTTTCAATCGTATAATCATTTTACGTTTTTAATTAACCTTCTGACGTATGAAATTGAAGCTTTAATCCCATTTCCTTGACCAATTCTTGTTGCTGGTAGACACGAATTAGTTGGATATCAAAGACACCAGCTGCTTTCTTTGGTCTTTGTAGCTAAGGCAGACCTTCTTTTATTTCTTTTATCGCATTGATGCACATCCTACAAAAGGTGGTTGATAATTTTAAGATTACAATTAATTTTTTTGCAATTTTCCAGTTAGAGAAACATTCAGATTTCAAAATTTTAAACTTCATAATTTCTTGTTCGCTAAGTCCATTTACAAAGAGTTTAAGTTCTTCGTCCCATTTTACAAAAGAGTTAACGAGATTTAATTTTAGTTCACTTAACAATAGCCAAAAGTAATTACATAGAAAATTGTTGCCTTAGAGTTTTAGATTTACCAAATTCAAACTAGTGAGGCTATTTAAGTGACGCTGTATTGACTGCGATTTTTCAAAAGATTATAAAAGCATCACTGCGATTATAAAAGAATCACTACTATTGCTATGATTTATTTCTATTAAAGATAATCGCAATTAAAAATATTTTATGCTTTATTGCTGGTGAGGCTATTCAAGTGAACGGGACTGTATATTGAGTCAAATATGCGTGTATTGTTTAATAATAATAATTTCTCTACCTGTACAACAGATGGCAGCACGAGGCGAAAATGGTTTACTGATCTCTGCAAACCACGTCGCATGCAATTAGAAGCAGGACTCCTATTGAAGGATATGAAATTAATAAAAAATGAAAAGTACAATAACCAAACGTCTTGGATTAGTTGGGACTATCTAAATTTTAGACTACTTGTCCCGAGTTGAAAAGACTCTTCAGATTTGTCCCGATTTTATATTAAAATGTCGCGAATTGCATATTTTTCTTCGAATTAAAAGTAAAGTAAAAAGACGTGCAGAATTTTGGAACTGTCTTCAATTTAGGATTTTTTTCCTGGTTTGAAAAGTGTCCCAATTTTGTATAATTTATCCCGAATTGCCCCTTTATTTTAAACTTTTAATTAAATAGTTCGTATTAATATATTTAGAATAGGATTAGTTTATATGCACAAATAATATAAAAATCAATTTGTATGAAGAATAATTTGTACATAATATTTAATAATTTTTTTAAATTTAGCTTTACAAAATTTTCCTGCCCAATTTTCGCTTTGTGTAGAGAATACTCACCATATTCTAATGATTAACTCGAGCTCTCCACACCGTAATTCTTTTGAATATTACTATTTTCCGTGCGAGGTTCATGTTATCATCAGTGCAGATGGCAAAATAATCAAGCATCCCGGTTTTCGATTTAATGGCCAAAGTTGCTACCACTCCTAGTTATGAACTAAGACGGCAGGTGCGTGAGCTATTGAGTAAATTACAAACACAAAAGTGGTGAGGTCAAATCACTTTCACCAAATAACTTTCAAAATGATTTAAGCGTTCTGAGCATAGCTACAAGAATTGTCGCGTTAATTGCGAACGCAAAAGTGATGTCATGAGATAAAGAAGGCGAACGATCATTTTATAGAAATACAGATACGTTTTTGAAACAGGGCGGAGCAAGTAAATTTACATGTATACCCCAAACAATATATCAAAACAAAGGTAATTTAAATATAACGATAATTAAAATTATCGTTACAGTAAAGCCCGGTGGCGAATCCAGGGGGCTATGGGGCTGCAGTCACCACTATCCCCAGAGATAATACAGAATTATTGGTTTTATTTAAAATCACTACAACTGTTGTTCTTAATTTTCCTTTCTTTAAAAAAATAATAAAAACGTGACAACATTGCTTTCTGACTTGAAAGGCTCGAAAATGTTCCTACTTTTCTAGTCATTCCACTTGTACTTGTATCGCTGACGCGATCGAAGACATTTTTTGACTAGTATTTTCTTTGTATTTTTTATTAAATTATCGAAAGTATTTTATTGATTTTTATAATTCTTACTGTCAGGGGAATAATGTCTGTTAAGTTAAATGTTTTGGTTTAAATAAGCCATGAGGTTTGACATTCGTCACGACGACACAAAATTTTTATGACCTCAGCCCTCCCCCAAGACCCAAATCCTGGATTCGCCACTGATAAAGCCTGTATATAACGATATCGTAGGGACATAGAAAAATATTATTATAGACAGGTTATCGCTGTAGACAGTTTGAACATAATGTTTATGTAGGAGTGCATGTATTGATATATTAACTAATTTTATTGCGATTATTAATTAATATTACAAATACTCACTGATATAAATATTATTTTATAAACTTTAAATTTTTGAACTTTTTTAAGAGCTTCAAAGTAAAAATTTTAGTCAGAATTTTACTAACTGTAAAAGTATGCATAAAAGGAAGATATAAGGAGAAATTTATTTCATAATAATGCCAGTGTTTTATGTAATGTCTTCAAATTTGCCGATACCAAGTTTCACGCCACGCCATCCTAAATTCAAGATTTTAACACATCAAAAGCGAACTTCAAGGAACAAGTGTTCAGTCCGAAATGCTAACTACGATTGAATAGGTCCGACAGTGCCTAGCCGGAGAGTCAACAAACATCAGTGTACATTCCAATTCCCCTATTATCTCATATTCTTAAAGAATCAGTCATTCTGATTCCGGGACAGGGGTTTGGAGTTGTGTTCTTTTATCTCACATTCTGGACCATGGGATGTCGTTTTCTAAGGAAAAAGAAAATCAGGATTATTCGGTACTAGCTTTCTAAAGAGGTAAAATTATTATTATAGACAAGTGCATATAAAAAGTGATTATCGCTGTAGGCAGGTTCATAATACATTGAGTAGATAGAAGTGCAGCCGGGACCAGAGAAAATATGGTTATAGGCAGGTTTATCATTATAGACAGTATCGTTATATACAGGTTTTAATGTAATCATAAAAAAGCGGAAGAATGTCAGTATAGTTGTAATTAAGTTTACATAAAAAGGAATAAAATCTTATAAATGTTTCCCTTTGTCTAGTGTATATGTTATAGTCACTGTGGATAATCGTTTATTATACAGAATTACCGCGGTTATTATGCAGAGTAATGACAGGTTATTATGTATAATTACCGCAGTGATTATATATAATAACCGACCTAAGATCCGGTAATTATGCATAATAACCAATTATCAACATTGACCGCAACATGTATACATTGTATAAAGTTATTATAAGTAAGTATTGCAATCACTAAAAATTTACAGATCAACAGCAAACTATTTTTTTGTCAATTGGCAGTAGCATTTTCTTTTTTTATTTTAGTGCACAATATTGATTAAGTATACTCTAGAAGAAGACACCCTTGTTTTTTTTTCACTTGTGAAAAATATAGGCTTTATTTTCTAAGCAGAAACACGCGGTAGAATTGAGCTTGGAAGAATATTAATCTGTGCGGTATTTCTATTCGGTCATAGTGATTTGAAAAAATCAAATCACTATGACCGTGACAAGTAGGGATGTATAGTGGAACCAAAAAGCCGTTCCGGCACTGCTTCTCTTTACGAGAAATAAATAATAAGAAAATTATAAAAACTTTCTTAAAACATCGCGATTTTTTTTTTCACCCAGGGTAGAGCATTCCGACACTGCTTATTTTGCGACTACACCACTGATGAAAAGGTATTCAAGGACGACCATTTTTGCCCCATTCACTAAACGTTGTTTAGCATATAAATATATCAACATGGCATTAGTGCTTTTCTTCAAAATTAATTTATGCGTTCGTAAGCCTGGTGGGTTTAACTATTTTAGAATTTTAAAGGACACAATTGGTTATCAGTCTCCTCGACGGATTGTACGGAATCACAACTGTAGTAAACTTTACAATCTCCATTTACAAAGTTTTGCGCAAAGTGTTCGTTGATTTTTTTCTCCAGGATTCATTTTTCGGGCATAATAAGATTGTGTTGATAAACTCGTTGACATTGTTGGTCTAATTTAATTCGCACGGTTGGACTTACGCATATTTCATTTGTCTAAATCTTTTCGTTTTCGAGTTTTCCATTCACATACACCCAAATAGATGGATCAACTGACCGTCAACACTTTGATGGATTTGATTCAAAGTTTTATACAACTTTAAAAATTTTTGTACGGAAACCATATATCAAAACTCATATATTTAATTCATTGCCTTTCTGAGCTATCGTGTTCACATACACAAGAACTTACACATAGACTTCCCTTTGATAGATTTCGTCCAAAATTTGATAGAAATCTACAATTTTGCTGTTAAGACCACATACATAATTTCATCAGTTCAGCTTGTTATGTTTTTGAGTTATCATATTCAGACAGACAGAGATATTTCCAAAAATGATTGCTACAGATTCAGGCAACGAGAGAATTCATCAAAATTTCGAGGCCGAATATTTTGACGATTATCTTCTTCGTGATACTATCTCTTTGTATCGTGAATCTCTAAGTTTAAAGAAAGAGGACACGCACAACGGTTAGATGTAGAATGCGGAACAAAAATAATCCTCCGAGAATTGGCTTTATCATAAGCGATTATATGCGATAGTATAGGGGTACCACAATAATGGGATGCTTGTGAATCAAACTAAACTGCCATTTGTTTCTCGGACTTCTGTCATTATGATAAATGACTGATTGCAGTGTATATAGGTTGTTATAATTAAAGTTCTTCTATTCAGAAAGCTCTGGCACAGGTTCTATGGCTCCAAACAAAACAACATTTCCCTAGAATGTAGTGCAACTGATCGTTCTCTAAGAAACAGAAGAAAATAAGGAAAAGAGGGAAAAAGAGGGAAAAAAGTCAACATTTTCTTCAATAGGTAGGCTGTACCAGTATCTGAGGTGATTTTTGCAAATGTTTTTTATAACTGACTCAAAATTAAACAGCTAATTTCAGGTTTTTATTAATTTTTATTTTTAAAATTTAACTAAAAACGGCTGCTAGAATTCAGTTCTAAATGTAGTATTTTTTTTTTATTCAAAATAGCGTTTTTATGCAAGAATGTGCACCACCTCAGGCTATTTTTTTCTCGTAAAAAAATTCTATCTATTCTATCCTTACTTCTCTTTTTTACTTATACAAAGTTACTTAAGTATACAAAGAGAAAGTATTGTAATCGTTAAAAAATTCGAATCGTTAAAAATTTTGACGAATATCCACGTTTTAGGTCTCCCTGACAATTTTAGAATTATGTCTGTCTCTGAACACGCTAACTCGAAAACTGTTAGAGTTAAAGAGGTGAAAATGTGACAGTGATCTTACACACAATTCGTAGGTTTCTATCACATTTTGGACAAAATCCATTCACGGGAAGTCTGTCTGTCAGTCTGTCGTGTCCATGCGAACACGATAACTTAAAACGCTAAATAGATAAAATTTGGTACACACAAATCATTGTAAAATTTTATCATCAAGACTGTAGGTCCAGAGAAATAGTGGGCCAAATCCGTCAAAAGGTGGACTGTCTGTCGGTCTGTATAATCGCATAACTTCTTAACAAAATTACTTAGATGAAAGAAATTTTGTATGTGGCTTTCTAACCTTAATTGCAGATTTGTCTGCAATATTCGTTTAAATCGGTTTAAAATAAAAGTCGATGAAATTGCATATTCAGCTTCTTCCCTTTTCTACGACGCAAAAAAAAAAAGCGCGAACGCTGGACCGCACGTTTTCGCGCTCGGTGTTTGACGCGATTCCGTCTTGGCGAGCGTGACCTTAGCGCGTGCTAAAGAAAACTCGTGGATAATCATTCTATTCTGGGCTTCCAGTAGGCTCGATTTTTTTATCAACGTGCGGAGAGATAGGGTTGCCATAATTGCCAAGCATTTATTTATACGGGGCGTTTAGGTGCTAAATAAACAGAACATGAAAAAAGTGCGTACGTAATTAGCTTATTTTACTCTGATAAAAAAAAATCAATAAGGTTTAAGCAATATTTATGAACACGAAGAATGATTTAAAAAAAAGATGCGAGAAAAGATTCTGAAAATCCTACCCGCATTCCATGCTGGTTGATTCTGTCATGTTGCAATGACAAACTCTTTTTGTACTTAATCACTAAGATACACATTTTATAAACATATTCAAATTTCAACAATTTCTACTTTTTATATTTAAAAATCCACATTTATTTTAATCCTAATTATTAATAATTTTCTGTGTCTAAATTAAAATACTTAATCCACACTTATTTTAATCCTAAATGTTAATAATTTTCTGTGTTTCATTTAAAACTTCCATTCCCTGTGTGCTATATCCGAAACATTGGCCGATATTTTTTAAACACGCAAGCTCACTGTGAAGGCAAATTCTTAGCTGGCTTCTCTCACCCCTTTTTTTCCCTTGCAAGTGATTCGAACACACTTTTAAGTTCCGCAAGGAATGCACGTGTGAAAAATCGACTTTTTGATATTCGAATCTTCTTAGGACATCGGTTTCTCTTGATCAGGTGGAAATGCATTCCCTCTCCCGGTGGCACAGAAATATTATTTAATATTTGCACAATGTTATACAATATTATGAACATCGAATACCGTACCAAAGTATTGTATTGTATGTACCAATATTTCCGAGATACTAAATTCTCACAAATAATACAAAAACAATGTTTTTTTCCCATAAAAATCTTCATTTTAACTCAGGATATCACTCGATTGGAGGTTTTATTTCAAAAAACTCCACTGGAACAATTATTCTTTAAGATGCTGAATATTATATCATACTATACAATACAATGCATACAATATTTTAATTTCTACATTTATCGACGTTTATCAGTGAAGTTATTCTTACTGTCAGCAGATGGCAGCATGGTCATACTGTAACACTACATGCATCAGCGTTGCTCAATATTTTAAGGTGAAGTTATTCTTCTCGTCAGTAGATAACAGCATGATCATACCGTAATACTATATTTATCAGCATTGAATCATATGTCCGAAAAAGTATTTTATAAAATGTTCATTTGAAAAATAATGTTTGCACAATCATTTTGTTTTACTGTATATAAAAGGCGTGCCGATTCAGCTAAGAAAGTTAATCATAAAAGAGTTCTCACATATGGATTATCTATTGTTCCGTGAATAAAAATTTTGAGTGTTATTCTAATACATCGTAAAAATAAGCACGTGATTTATTGTTGCGAATCTTGTATTTGATTTTCAATCAATACTGTAATTATAAATGTTAAAGGCGTCTCGTAATACATTGAAAGAGGAATAAATAAATTTCAAAATTATTTTAAAACCTTTCAAACATATTATTATAAATACTTTTAAACCTTATTGCCTTAATTTATTAAATTAGCAAACTTAGATATAAGAGCTAAATTTGCTTCCTCTTTTTCTTCAAATTTTATATTTTCAACTCCAAATTGTAACGATAAAAAATAATTTAATTAAAAAGATTATTCAGAATTAATTTTGAATATACATGAAATTTCGTAGAGATCCGAGCTCTGTAACTACATTTTATTATCATCATTTACGCTTCCGGCTGCAAGCCTCGGTGGTCCAGTGGTAAGGTACCGGTTTGGTAAGCAGAAGGTTCCGGGTTCAGAGCCCGCTGTAAGTAAAAGTGTTCAAAAAATTACTAAGTATGTCACCCCTAAGTTCAGCACTTAGAAATTAAGTGATTAATATTTTTCCATGCTTCTAAAATGTATTTTTAAAATATTCAGTATATAGTTATATTATTCAATATTATATAATATTATATAATATTACTCAGTATAGTACAATATTATTTAATATAGTATAATGTTATACAGTTTTATATGACATTATCCAATATTTTGAAAAAAAACATTGTACAATATTGAAAAAGTCTTACGTTTTACACTGTTTCAATATTGGGAAAAATATTGTACATTAATTTTTCGAATTTTATTAGACAATATTATGTGCTACCTGGGTATGTTGAGTTGTTTCATTAAAGATTTATTTTTCTACTATCGACGACTTTTCTATACATAACACTCAAAAACTATTAAAGTACTTAAGAACAGAGCTGGGTTTTTTTACTTTCTCGTATACTGAGTATACAAAGAGAAAGTAATGTAATCGTCAAAAAATTCAAACTCCAAATTTTGATGAATATCCACGTTTTAGTTCTCCCCGAGTATGAAAAACACATTTTGGAATTATGTCTGTTTGTCTGTGAACACGATAACTCAAAAACTACTAGAGCTACAGAGGTGAATTTTGGTATACGATCTTTACACATAATTTGTAGGTTTCTATCAAATTTTGGACAAAATCCGTCCAAGGGAAGTCTGTCTGCCCTTGTTCATGTGAGCACGATAACTCGAAAACTTGAATAACTAGATGGGTGAAATTTGGTAGACAGTTTTATCATGTGGAATGTAGGTCCGTATCATATTTTGGTCCAAATCCGTCAAAGGGTTGACTGTCTGTCGGTCTGTATAATTGCATGCTTGTAAACGCTATAACATCTAAATGCAATGACTTAGATAAATGAAATTTACTATGTGGTCTTCTAACCTTAATTGGAAATCTGCGTTCAATTTTGGTTTCAATCGGTTGAAAAAAAGGCGTACAAATTGCATATTCGGTTTCTTCGCCATTGAATGACGAAAAAAAAAGCGCAAACTATTCGCGCGCTTTCCCCACCTGTGTTAGCAGTGGCGGACTGGCGAGGTTGCCAGCTTGCCCGATGGCAAGTGGGTCCCTTAAACAGAAGACAATTTGGGCCCCCAGGAAGCGTGGGAGAGAAAAAAAGAACTCTTTCTCTTTAGAAAGCTTTTCTAAAGCAAACAAATAAAATAGCCCTGTACCCAAGGCCCATGTTTCGGCGTTCAGTCGTTTGGGATTTATTGCCATCGTAATTCGACCAGCCGAACAGCGGGTGGTCGAATACCGACCCAAGACGCATACGCAATTACAACTGCCCGTAGGAATTGCACTGAGTTCTCTGTCCACTTCCTTTGACCTTCCGATCATTTACAGATGTTTCTCCAGAATGTTGCGATGGCTGCACAAACCCTATGGCTTTTGCAACAGGCTACCTCTTTTGTGCAAAGTCAAGCCGCAATATTAAGATTTTTTGTTGGTTTCGAAAGCCCCCGGAAAGACAGAAGGAATTGCATCCCTTTGTGCAGAAAGGATGCGGTTCTTGTGAGACATAGCTAGAAGAGGTGCTTTTTTCTTTTTTTCTGTAGTTTCATTTTACTGTCATAAATCCGACAAACGAGGAAACTCGCCTGTAGGAAAAGGTTTTCTTGGCTAAAACTGTGACTACGACACTAAATGACATCTATGAAAAGACGACACTCACGCTTTTCTTCATGCGTTTTTTTTTGGGGGGGGGGGTGTGTTTAGAAGAGTAAAGGACCTTTGTCTCATTGGTCTGACTTTCATGAAAAATAATTGGTGAGAAAAGTGTTATTTCTGTTTTTAATCGTAAGAGAGTAAAGACACATATGTAGCGTATCTTTCAAAACGGAAAGAAAGAAAAACAAATTTGAAAGGTAAGCTGAAATTATCATTAAATTCGCCAACTTATTTAATTTTTTCTAAGTTAAAAGTGTTAATGTTACAAAAGGCTGAGAAAGAAATTAGTTGTGCAAAAAAAGAAGAAAACAGTAGATAGGAAATGTATTAGCATTTGAGATAAATTTTGATACAGTAGTATGTTTTTGTGTCTAATGAAACTAATGACATAAGACTTCACATTCAATTGTTAAAAAAGTTTAAAAAACATGAGATTCAATGAAGATTATTTTTTTAAATTTTACATAATTATAATCTACAATTATTGCGCATTATTAAGCTTATTATAAAGTGAAAACTTAACCTCATCATATCAAATAAATGAATTACATAATCTCCAGGAATATTATTTTGCCCAAAGTGGAAAGATGAGCTTAATGTCATTGCTAAAAAGTAAATTTATTAAAATAACATAGAAAATCTATCAAAAACTAAATTTATTTGAAGTAACGAAGAAAGAAAGCAAAAGACTGGACTTGAAGGGAAAAAAAAAAAAAAAAAACTGGCGAAATAATGAAAATGGACTGCATTTTAACACAGCAAAAGAAGTTTTTTACATTATAGGGATATATTTTGTACAAATCTATAGTTTTACTATAGATTTTACTATAGTGGAATTTGGTACACATGCTCTTCAAAAAAAAGACGAAAATAATTGTCAACTTTTTGAAGTCTAAAAGTAAATTAAAATTTCAGTAACTTAAAAATTAAGCAAGATTTTAGCGTTTTTTCGCAATATTTTCAAAAAATACTATCTAACAAAATGATTTTTGAATTACTTATAATTCAAAAATATCTTTTTAATGATACCAGTTTAATCGCAAATTACTGAAACATTACCAGTACAAATTACTAAACTATAAATCATTCAAAGAAGTTTGTTTTAAAGTTCCTGGCTCTTTCAACAGATGTCCTACTAATGGGCAGCATTTCTCCTTCATACTTTGTCGCTAATATCGTGTAGGAAATATTTAACTTCCGGAATTTAAAATCAAATAACTTTAATCATAATTTCGCTATTTTAAACGTAGAAAATTAAGGGGTGCTGAAAGGGATTTATTTTGAAGAAGCGGAAAAATTAAATATATAATAAAAAAATTAAATACATAAATATTAAATATTATAGATTTAAATTAATATAATTAAATATAAAATTAAATAAAAATAATAAATATATATATATGAATTAATATTATTATTGTAGATATGTGTCGGCCCTCACTAACTCCTGGCAACCACTATTTTCAGACCCAGTCCGCCACTGTGTTAGGGAAGGGTGGACGTTACTGGCGTTTGGTGTAGGGGGACCAGGGCAGGTTTACATACTTTTTAAACTGTTATTTTTCCGTTTTAAGGCTTTAAAGTATTTTTTCATTTTCATTACCAATTAATTAGTTAGGCTTTAAGTCATGTCGTGTATATTTTTTAAATACTTTAAATCATTATATTTTTGTAATTATACCATTTTCTTTACCATGATATCACCTGTGTAAACTTGCCCCATGACAGGGGCCACTGCCTGGGGCACGATTACACACCACCAAAAATGATTTAATAGAAGGCTTACAGTGATTAAAACATAGCAAATTAAATACAAAGAAACCTAGTTTATTTCAAAAAGTACATAATAGATTATAAACAATTACGGTGAATCCTAATAGTTTTCAAAATCACTCTCACAATTTATACAAACAAAATATTTTGAATTGCCATTGGTAATACAGCACTCATGCCACCTCTTACATTCGGTGCATTGTACCCACTGTTCGCCAGATCTGGATTCTTTGTATGGATTTAAACAGTAAATACACGGACGATTTTCATCGTCATCAGAATCAAAAGTTTTCTTGGGTTTTTTTGTTTCTTTTTACGCTCAAAATTTCACAAATTTTCTTTCAGAACAAGGCTTTTCTTATTTTTAAATTTTTTTTATCCACACTGCTTTTTTCAATATTATAATGTGTTCTAGTGGAGCTCACTGACTGAGACATAGTATGATGGACTGATGCTATTTTCCTCTTTATTGATTTCTCCTTCTATATTTGTAAAGCATTTTTTACAGCTGTATCTGTAAGAATTGATATTTGCCTTTTTTTCCTACCTCTGTTAATTCTTTTCTTTGGCCCTGCTTTTTGAAATGGCCTCACATCTTCAGGTGTTGGGAATGATTTTGTAATGCAAGTGCCAGTTATAACAAAAAAAAAGCGATGAGGCAAGTTTAAACACTGTGTAAACCTGTCCCATGCACTGTGTGTAAACTTGCCACTTCGCCATTTTTTTTGTTATAACTCAGCATATAAGCTTTATTCATAATAAAAATAATCAACTAAATAGCTTAAAATAACCACAAAAGAACAACCTAAGATGATAATCTATAATAAGTTATAATATTCAAATAGTACGAGCTATATTAAAGCCAATAAGTAAGGATAAAAATTTACTAAAATGGTAAAAAATCTGAAAAAGTTGCCCACTTGGCGATCCACTTTCGAGACTGACTTCAAACTTGCCTGAGTATTAATGAATGCCGAGACACTTCTTGTGAAATGACGTGTAGTCCCCCCCTATGAACAATGGTATGTGAAATATAAGCCTTGTGTAAACTTGCCCCGGTATCCCCTATTTTTTTCCCCAACAGTGTTAGGGCCGATACGAGAAAGTTTTGGAGAGGCCACTCCCGCTGTTTTTTTTCCCATTATTAACTTCTTGGGTTATAAAAGATCACATCTTGATAAAGACCTATTACAAGCTTTCGCATTATGAAAATCAGCTAATGCAAGCTTTGATACCCTTTACAGCAAAATTTTGTTGATCCTATCAGGAAATGAAAAAAAAAGAAGTTCGATTTGATTTTCACAGGTACCGGCTCTGATAACAGAGACCTCTGTTGATAGAGGACCTGATAATCGAGGTTACACTGTAATTAATATGTATTAGTAAAACTTAAAATAAATTAATAAAACATTATAAATGGTTTAATTTCCTTGTAAAAGAAATTAAGCCATTAATTAATTTAAATTAATTAAAAATTGGTCTGGCATTCTTCAGATAGGTACGATACTTTCAGTCGGCACTAAAAGGGTTAAACAAAAAATTAATAAAAAGAAAAACGTGAAAAAAAATTGCTTTGTTGTCAGTCAAAATCCATGCATCATATTCTCACAATGCATGCCATTATATTCCAAGTCTAATATGGCAAAAGTGTTAATAATTATCTTTGTTAACAGTTTTGTCACACACACACATTTGGTACACATTTATTATTTACAACACCATCACAAACTATGTAACTGCTGTTCATTAGTGGAGCATTTCATTTTCGACATCTTATAACTCTTAAAGGCTATAAACCTTGATTTAAACAAGATTTTAATGACCTAGTGTCCTCAAATGGTTTTACATTTCAGTGTATTTTTGTAGCAAATATTTGATAAAAGAATACAAAGTTTAAAAGCATGTCTTTTTACTCAACAACACATATTTTGGGATACAATCAATTAAAAAATTCTCTAATCATTAAAAATTAATATCTTTGCAAAATACAAAAATAAACTATGGGTTGTTGTAAAATGTTGATGAAGCATAAGATATGAAAGAAATTTTAAAAGAAATCTTAAAATAAAAATTTTATAACCTAATTTTCTAGTCATCAAACATGAACAGATTTATACTCACCGATCCATTAATGGTTTCGATGAAGAATGACATTATGGCAATTTAAAAGAACTCTTTGTATGCTGAACAAAACATATTTAAGAAATACATTAAGTATTTTTTTTTAAAATATTGTTCAACACATTCAAGTGTCTCTGTATATGCCGCTGGAATACCCATTCATTAACGAATAAGAGAGCTGCGAAATAATTTGTATAGCTTTTTACTGAAATAACCTTCCAACCTTAGAAGACAAAATAAAAAATAGAAATGAAGAGGTCTGCTTGGCTTTCAAGCAGAAGACTTTATATTTATGACAAATTTTTTTACTTGTTGTTTTAATAATATTGTTGTTGATTTAAGCATTATCCACCCAAATTCTTAGCAATTTTCACACACAGACATCAAAATTAATGCCCGAAGGCTGACACAGTTTTACCAAATCCTTTGGAAGAACATTCAAAGCACTTCCATTTTTTTTTATTTTAAACTTTACAAATACAATGTCCTTTTCTTTTTTTAATACATAAATACATAGCTGAGCTTGATAAATTTTTTCTACCTCCCAGAAATTTATAAACTTAAAAGAGACTTTTCACTGTGTGTTGTACACTACATAACTAATTACTTTACAAGATTTCATTCGAAAAACTATGTAAAGCTATTAATTTCAATGTTAGGTCAACAAATTGAAGGCATCTTGTCAGAAATAAAAATCTTTTAAAGCTCATGACTGCTCTTGCAATTTCCATCGTTGTGCCATCAGTTGAATATAACTCCTTGACAGTGGCATAATGTCTATTTTTAATTCCTAACAGATATAATAATCCAAAATTTGCCATCATTTCATTTCTTGTAGTAACATGGCAGTCTTTTTCTTGAGTAGTCGTGCTTTGCTCTCAACTGACATACATGTTGGTTTGTACATTTCAAAATTTCATCAATCATATTTAGATCAATTATTTTCAATAGTGATCCAGTTTCATTCTGTATTTTTTGCATGAGTTTTGAAATTCTGGGAAAAACTTTCACAATATTCATATTTTACATTTTTGAGCTCTTGGCATATTCGATCTAGAAGTTCTTTATCTTTAATAGTATAAGTCTTTATCTTTAAACGATTGTTCCAGATCATCATCAGATATAGATTGTTCAGACTCCCTGCTGATATAACTTAATATTTTCATAACTGAGATAGCTATATTGTCCAGAAATCTTTCCTTGCTTTTATTTCCTTCATCAGATCTTCGTATTTTACCAGTTTTTGGGCTATAATTGCTAAAATAATAAATATTTTTGACTATTTAAAATTAAGCAATAGCTCAACATAATGCATGTTTATTATATAAGTAATAAAATAAAACTTTAAAATGCGAGGCATGAACTTTACAAATGAAGCACAGGAAGCATGAAATCAACAGATACATTGAAATTTTACCTTGAAAATCTGAAAACCCGATTTCATCATGAAGGGAAGAATCGTATGAAGGAATACTAGCCATCTTCAGTCAGTTCAGGCACTGCATACCAGAAAAGAATGTGAAATATCTGTGCAAAATTTAAGCAGGCACACTCACTGAAAGTTTAAGCATTTCTTAAAAGACATGACCGTGGATTTAATTTGACTTCATAAAATAATCCCTCAACCTTCATACCCATATGACTAACATGCACTGAATTATTGTATTGTTTTTAAAAATGAATTCCAATTCATTAATTTTATTTGACATTCAGTAAATATTGATGCATTTCTTTTGAGAAAAGGAATATCACAAAAGAATTTTTAAATTTTATTATAGAATCGATGTTTTAAAAACACTTAAAAAAAATGAACTTTCTTCACACGAAGTTTGTCATGTCTATTATCCTGCTCCCCGCTTTTACCCATTAAAACTTCTCTGACATTCAGTTTTTTTAAATTTATTATTTTTACAAAATTCTTTCTTGAAAGAATTTCACAATGCTATGGCGTTCAGTTGAGTTAATCAAATACAACCTGATATTATATATTTTCCATTTGAATTGAAATGTAATAATTCTTTTTTGCAATTTTGTAAGATCATTAAAAAAACTATGAATTTTGACAGTTAAAAATTTAACCCTTTATGTCCCAAATTAATTTACCAGCGAATTTGCAATTTTATCTTTGAACTATTAGATAAGTTATCAGGCAGAATAACCCCAGGAAAGAGAAAGAAAACTTTTTTAATTAATTAAAATAACTTAATTAATTAAATTAACAATTTTTTTTAAATTCCTGCCTTCAACTGCTTGCTGTTGGAACTAGCGTATTTCAGCGTATTTTTGCGAATTCCGCCAAGGAAAAAGGTCATAATACAAAGATATAAGCGTGATAAAAGTGGGACTTTAATGTCCCGTCAGGACATAAAGGGTTAAACTTTTTAAAGATTAAAACTGTGCCTCATTTTAAAGTTCATTTCAAATGACTTACTGTTCTAAGATGATAATATGTTACCAAAAAGTAGGCACAATAATTATTTAATTGGTATCCTTGAGGAATTGAAGCATTCTGATCACGATTTAATAAAAAACAAGTGTATTAATTCTGTTCAAAAAGTACGGCATAAAGAACACATAATAATAAATTGCATTTTTCAATGAAATCTGTATTACTTCAAGTGTAAAGTAAACATCAATAAGTTGTTGGTATTTTGTTAAAAGATAATAAAAATCTAATATCACATATGAAACAAAAACACACCATGTCAAAAATTTGATCAAGACCTAAGGCTCTCTGCCTCATTTTAACTTAAAATATCTTTTGTAAGATTTGTAAGTGGGAGTGTAAAAATTTGAAAAGTGTTTTTATGTTGATAACGTTATGCTTGTAAACACTATTTCAACTTGATGTGACACAAGCTTCTATGTTACTGGAATGTAGGAAATTTCAACAAGATACATTGGTTTGAATTCTGGATGAGAAATTTTGACTTTAATGTGACCAATTCACCAATCCTTTTAATGTTTCTAAGCGTTTTACATTTTATAACATGTTTAATTCAGCCATTATTGGGTGTAACATTTCCATGACTTAATATATTTTTCTGAGAAAAGGAATAAAAAAATGAATACATTTCTTTACTCTTTTCAAAGATTTGTATTCAGTTGTTATTATAGATTTAAATGATATTTGTTTTTAAACATTCCGGATACCTTTTAAAAGTATGTTTGTTCTAAAATCATTCCTTGAAAAAGAAGAATCTTTTGATTGATAGATTTTCAATTTTGATTCTGAATTTTCTTCCAGAAGCGGCCTATTTGTCCCACCATCTTATTCAAAATAAACATTTCCGAAATTTTCACTTGCTTCAGTGTTCCAAATGAAAGTTGAAAAATACTGCTGTCTCACAGAATCACTATTAGAGATTTCTGAACAGAAAGAAGAAATAATAACTGAAATAAAAAACGAAGTTTGAAATATAATACAAACAAAAATAATTCAGTAGACTATTCAAAAAAGCGAATTTTACAACAGTCAAATTAACATCAATTTTAATGTTCCCTTAAAATGTTTTGTATATATACTTCATCTTCAATTATGCATCAAAAACAGTATTCCAAAAATGGAATTAAAAAATTATGAAAAAATATTTTTTTCACTAAAAATAAGTTTGTGCACAAAAAAATCTTTAAAATAAGATTAAAAACATGAAAAAGCATATAAAATAAATCTATAAATATTCAAAAAATAGAATCTTTTAATGAATAGGCTTTGGAATGTTATATTAGAATGTATGTACACAACCGCATAACAACCAACACCACACTAGGCCACTTAGTATCACTTTCTATACTTTTTTGGAGATAATCCTTAGTGACCATTGAGATATTCTGGTTAAGTCCACAACTAGTATTGCATGAGACATCATAATTATTAAATGCAAGCAATATTTTATTAGGTATGGTCAGTGGCCGTACCTGCAACTTTTGCCGCCCGGGGCGAACTTTCATTATGCCGCCCTTCCTGTACAAGTCACGTAAACTTCAATATAACAAAAATAAATTCCAGGGGAAAAAATTGCTTTAATAATGTAATTTGTCACTTGACGCGTTTGATATCTGCAGATATGTTGTGAAATCACGCTTCTACCACTAGACTTCCTTTCACATACCAGCAATTTACCAAAAAAAGGGCGAAAATATGAATTAAAAATTACAATAGATATTTTTTTTTATGTACATGATGATTGAACTAGCTTAGCTGCTCTTCTTAGTTATAAAGTTGTTTTCCTGCATGTCTGATTCTGCTGCCCCTTTCTAAGTGCCGTCTAGGGCGACCCCCCCCCATAGGTATGCCACTGGGTATGTATGGTATTCCTAAAATTTTAGTTTCTAACAATGAGCAACAAAACCACAGAGTTGAATTTACCAAAAAATAGCAATTTAACCATTCAACATCATCACCATATCACAGTTGAGGGAATGAAAAAGGAGAATCTGCAGTGAAGATTATAAAATATATACTATCAAGAAATTTACTAAAGATACAAATGATATATGGCTCCATGTTTTAAATTGGAAAAACACTCCAACTGTTAACATGGACTCCAGTCCTGTATAAATGCTTGTGTCTTGAAGAAAAAGATAACTTTTACCAACCTGTGCCAAACTATTAAGACCACAATTACAATATTCTTCTCCTGAGAGATTAAATTTTAAAAGGAGAAAAGCAAAGAAATATTAAGACAAAAATTAAAAACAAATACATTAACTAAAAGAAAAGAAGTTTTTCTACAAGTAACAAAGACGAAAAGTGGATGACAAGTGAAAGAAGGGATGTACGAGTACACAATTCAAAATAGTAAGACATAAATACAGAGGATAAGACAAATCTAAGAAATTACAGCTGGGTGAAGTAATCAAGTAGCAATTACAATAGCAATAAGTTTAGAGATGAGTCTGAAGAGAACACTGCACAGAATGCAAAACCACATGAAGAGATGCCAGTGATGAATGAATCTGAAGACAAAAAAAAGTGCAACGAAGAATTGATATACAAGAAAATATGCCCAGAATGACAAGATTCAGAGGAGTGATTAAGATTATACAAAAAGATATAAAGATTAAATATGGACTGTATAACAAACTTGATGATTTAAGCACCAATTATTTTTGTCGTCACTATATGAAGAATGATCTAAATTTAATTAACATTTAAAAAGAAAAGGTTGTTAGTAGTGATGTAACGAATAGGTACACAGGACTTTTACAGAATATTCAGTCTGGCTGAATACTAAACAAATATTCAAACGAATAAATTCAGGATAATAATTTTTTTAAAAAGCGATTTTAAATAAAGTGAAAGACTATTACAGAATTACATTTCAGTACATTTGTAATCATTTGCTACAAATCATTTACCATTGTACAGCCTGAAATTATAATGCACAAACAATAATTTTTCAGTATTTTAAGGAAGAAATCGATTCTGCTTGGTTTCTTTTTCATTTCTATTACCAGTTTTAGAAAGTATATGTATGCTCACTATATAAGGTTTGTACAGAAGCTGAAATATATTTTCTTGCTAAATTTGCACATCTTGGAAATTGTTCTGCATTTTTCCCCCAACAATTAAGTTCACATACCATTCTAGCAATCAGAAGTTCTTTATCAATTTAAGAATTTGCATCTAATAATTTTAATTTATTTACTGAATTTCCTTGCCTCCGTTGTCATTGCCATGTTCTGCAATGATGACTTATTTCTGTGAAGTAATTCCAAAATGAAGTTTATCATTTATAATTTTTGAAATTAATGAATTTAAAATTTTACAAAAATACATCAAGGTGTTAACATTTTTTGAAATATTCAAATAATAAAAAATAAATTTTATTAATTTTTCTTTAAAATTTAAGAAATATTTTACTTACAATCAAAAGTGAAATGCTTTTTAAAAGTGGGCATTCAGCCAAATCACTATTCATTACCTCACTAGTTGCAAGACTTTGCCAATATCTTGGATTATATTGATTGGCAACATTAGTGTAAGAGGAAACTTAAAAGAGGTTATAATAAATATTTCAGTTAAAGTTTATTCTATTATAACAAGGTAACCAATCGTCCTCCTCAAAGGAGGATAGTCTTTTTTAAGTTCTGTCCTCCCTCGAAAAGCACCCCCTAGCATGTCTTCCTTTAACGAGGACATGTTAGGAGGATCTCTCCATATTCGATGAATGCCAGTCAGATCCGTTGAACTTACTCATTTAAATAATAATTAATACGCATGTAAGCATAATTACAATATAAAATATTACATATGTTTTTATTATGCATTTATCATATTAAAGTGTATTCTGTATTATTATTGCAATGAATAAAATGTTTCTTTTATTTATGAGTTTTTTCTTCAATTTGTGTCCATTTCAGTAAAAAAGTTGGTCACCTTAATATTAACATCTCATAAATTGATGAGAATATGACAATGGATATAACTATACTTCCAAGCAAACAACCAAATTATAAGATACTTTGAAGATATGAAAAGAAAATCATGTAACATTAAATGTAAGATGATATAATAAAGTAATGATTTCATCTGTAATAAAATTTTAAAATTTCTTAAAAGTATATAGGACATACACTGCTGTTATGAAGGTTAATTGCTAAAACAAGAACAAAAAGCACTTAAATTCAAAATAATTAAAAGACATAAAAATAAAAGGACATTGCATGTTTCTAACTTGAATATTTATAAACACAAAAATGATAGTGAAATTTTAAATGAAAGGAACTGAAATTTAGACAATTTCATATTAATGAATATTTATTAATTCATAATATTTTCAAAAACTAATGCACCTTATTTCATATAAAGAAGAAATCTTGTACTATTTTTATACTTGGCACAATAAAGAAACTAAAATTTCTTAGCTTGAATCACAAAAGTTTAACTTCAAAATAAAGATATTTTTTAAAGATAATAACCATGATCAATCTTTACGTGACTTTGAAGATTACAGTCTAAACCAATGTTATTTTTCATAGGTACTTTCACTTGTTCAAGATAAATACTTCCTACTCTTACTACAGTTTTGACTTCAGGTTCATGTTTGTGAACTTCAAACATTAAAAGAACCAGAAACTTGAATACACTGGATATACATACGCACATATTTTCCTTTACTGCATCATCAGTTTTATTTAACTGAGATATCTTCCCATCACCTACTCTTTCATGCATTTTAAGTACATGATCTGTGCAGCTAAACTGCTGAAATTTTTCATGAATAATTTCCACTCATCTGAACCAAGCACTTCTTTGTAATATGTCAGGACAAACTCCTGAGCTGCATACTCCAAATCCTTATCCTGGTGAATGTCTGCAAGGACAAGGACTTCACACACATTGGATATGCAAAGATTTTTCTTCATAAAGGATGAACAGCAATTTTTAAGGGAAGTGATATCGTATTTATCAGAAGCAACATATAGATCCTTTGCGCTCTGCATTTCAAGATCTCCAGTGAAATCCGTATAGATAAACTGAAGCATCTGGCGCATGGTGTCGGAGCCGATATCTGGAACATTGATACATTCACCAGCTTTCTCCTTCATATCGGCTGTGAACATTTTCTTAAACACGGGAGACCTGGCACTGAGAATGCTCCTGTGAGCTGGGAATGTTTCGGTGTCGGTTTGCAGCTTTGTGTCACAAAAGAGACGATCTTTATACAAGGATGTTAAGTCCTCTTGGAGGGTGGTTGATAACAAATTCCTCTTTCCAGTAATGCTGAAACACTCATCTTCCTCACTGGACTCATCTTCATCATTGGACTCGCCTTCCTCGTCATCAGATGTTTCTAATGGATGGAGACAATCTGTAGTATTGGTATGTACTCTTTCTGAATCATGCACATTCAAGTTTTCCAGATCAGTGTCTCTACAAGGCAATCTCCCGAGACTGTTAAATTCACTTTCAAGACCTTCCATTGTAATTCCCGGGTAATATGTTATCTCGAGTTGGAGTGTCAGTCCGCCACATGAGAAATAACGAAATAAGAAATCACTGTAATCTATAGATTGAAGCTTCTCTGCATTTTTTGAGGGCAAGGATTCTTCTGTAATGTTAATTTTTTCATCAAATTCTGTTTTATATCCTTTTCCGTTCAGAGCAAATAATTTACAAGAATACCAACTAATACTTTTACATTCAATGTGCTTCCTTTCAAATATAAACTCATTTTCACTTGCATAAACATCTAAACAAATCAGACTGATATCTGTTGAAGGGGGCATAAAATTTACAGGCACTACAGATGGGGGATTGAAATGGTAAATAGTTTCTTTTAAAGTTATTTGTTGTGTTCCGATTACAGACCGAAGTGAGCACTGTCCTTCTTTTGAAACCGTTGACTTCTTCCACAATTTGCAACAAACTGTCAGGACACCTTCTGACAAATATGCCCCATTTTTTTCGTCAATTATCACATTTTGCTTCACATTTAGTTTGTGGCTAACAGTTTTTGGAGCAAAATTCTTCATGCATCGTTTTGACTTTAGAGGCGTCCCATCGCCTGCCAGAAACGAAAGTTCATAACTTAAGTCTATCAGCTCCAGATGGTCATCTTCTACATCTCTTTGAAGACTGAGACTTACATATTTTTCTGCTAGCTGCCAATTCGGAGACATCCTTAATTTCCAACGAGTGTTCATCAACGTTTCCGCAAGAAACGGAGGACTGTAAATAGAATCATGTCTTGTTTGAAGCCAAGATTTAATTTGTTCTATACGCCATTTTACTTCAAAGGCTCTTTTCGTTTCATCCGCCATTATTACGTTTCTCTTCTCTGTAGTCACGTTTATACAACAGAGAGAAGAAATCAAAAATAAGAATTTGATTGATTGAAAGTTGAAACGGAGTTAAGAGTCCCGCGTTTTCACCGAATGAAGTAGTTGAAGTTGAAGTTCGTTTGGAGACATGTAAGCTGATTGGATAAAGTTAACAGAATTTAAGAAATCAAGATATGGATATGAAGGAAAAAAAGTTATAAATAGATGAATGTTTTGTATAAATTTCAACATGATGAAGATTTTCTTTCTTGCGTCCATAAAGAAATAAAAAAGACAGGAATATGAGAGTGTAGGCCGCAGTACGTGGGCAGCTAACTAAGCTAGAAAATGCAAAATTATTATTAAGTCGCGGGGAAACTTGAACTTTCAATATGAAAACAGAAAATATTAATTATTTATTAAAAATGCCATGTTCTACAACGAAGAAACTCACTTTAAATTATAAAAACATCAAAATATATTTCAACTGCAGCCAAATTGTGCGGTTCTTCCGACCAATCGGAAAGCGGCAAGCTGGTTCGCAGTAGGGATGACGAATATTTGACGAACTGTTATTTTCTACGTAATATCAAAAGATCACAAATACCAGTGATGAATACTACTGTCAAAAAGGTATGATTTAATCATTTGTAATTAAAAGTAGAGTGTTTTAATTTTTTTATTTGATTTTTTAATAAACTTTTCAAAGTTTTAGTTTATAGTTCTATATACTGACAACAGATGGCGCCATGAAAAGTTGCAGTTCCCTAGAACGTGAAACCATAAATACTAACTATTTCTTCCCTCGTATTACGTTTCTCAGTGATTCACATTTTCCTCCCCCAATCACTTTTTCCCCCGATAGGAGTAGGAACTGCTATCGGTCTTGTACGATTGTCTTTCGGTGAATCATCCCTCTTGTTGTGATATGCGTTTTCGAATGATTGCATCACTTTTGTAATACCTGTGACTGAAGACTTATCTATCGGTTCGGAGATGACGCAGAAGATAACCTACACGGCTGATCGGAGTAATGGGTAGATTTCAGTTGAATCTGTTGTTACTCGTGTTTTGATAATTTGAAATTATTTCTAGAAAGTTCGCCAGAGCAATTAGGATTATGATAAACGGTTGTACTTCTTTCCAACAATTATTTTCATGTGTAGTTGGGTACTTAAGGTGGTCGTCTAAAGCTTATAAATCACCAAAATCATATCAGTACCGATAATATGTATTGTTGAAGTCTAGAATTTTGTCAAAATGGTCCGACATATCACTATAAGTAATATGTGAAATTCCAAAATTCTCAAAATGCTCTTAATATTTTTTAAAAATCAAAAACCCCAAAATATTCATTAAATTTCGTTAATTTCTTTTAGTACGTAACGGTTAAGATAGATGGCGCCCAAAGTGCCGGTCAAATATGCTCTTAGACTCTTTCATAGTAATAAAAGCTAATTTTGTTCATTTTTGAAGAAAATAAACATGCATGAAGAGTTTTAATATTAGTTTCTCAACAGTTAAAGATTCTTTTTAATGGAAAAACGGCTAAATTTTTTGGAAAACCGATATTTTGTCCTGTGTGTTTAGTAATTCGGCAACCCTATGCGGATAACCTTTGAATACAACGATGTCTATAGAACGTGAAAAGGGGGGGGGCCCGGGGGCCGCGGCAATTGAATTATTCTGTCCAAGGTCGAAAGTATGCCAAACAGTTCCACCACGGGTAGAAGTTTATTGGAGTTTCTTTCTTATAGAGGAGATTCCTTCTCTGCAGTTTCTGCTGCTGCAATTAACCAGATTTCTTTTGTAGTGCTCTTATTATATACGTTAGTTAACTCCATCAATCTCGCTGTCTATACACTTGTAATTTTCATCAATAATAAATTTATTGATAAAAATAATAAGTAAAAGAAATATAAGATGCAAAGATTTGATTAAATATAATGTATCGAAGATTATTTTTGATATTTATTCTAGCATTTATGGCTACTTCCATAAATTATTTTCTTGATTGAAACTGATAATCACATCCCTTTTTACTTTCTCGTATACGTATACAAAGAGAAAGTATTGTAAACGTCAAAAAATTCGAACTCGAGATTTTGACAAATCTCCCCGTTTTAGACCTCTTCTCTGAGTCTGAAAAACACAATTTTGGAATCATGTCTGTCTGTCTGTGCGTCTGTCTGTGAACACGATAACTCGAAAACTATTAGAGCTACGGGGATGAAATTTGATATGTGGCTTTTAAACATAATTTGTAGGTTTCTATCAAATTTTGGACAAAATCCGTCAACGGGAAGTCTGTCTATCTGTATGTCCGCGGCCATGTGAACGCTATAACTCAAAAGCTTGAATATCTAGATGGATAAAATTTGGTACACAGTTTTATCGTCAGGAATGTATGTCCGTATAAAATTTTGGGCCAACTCCGTCGAAAAGAGGCGTTCAAATTGCATATACAATTTCTTTTAATCCGATTCTCATGCGCATGCGTATTTGTAGCAATCTGTTATCGTTGTAAATTTTATTTACAACAATAAATAATGTTTTCAAGCATCAATTGTTAACAATTTTTTTATTGTTGTAAATCAAACCGATCTCATTATTTCAGCAAATCTTTTATTTACGCGCTTTTGCAATTGTTACGGTTGTGGTAGTATAAATTGTTTTCTTGGGAATTCAATTCCAAAGCAGAATTTTT
>BGPR01004530.1:40314-61081 GCA_013235015.1 Araneus ventricosus | reverse complement strand
AGAATCACCGCGTATCCAGTAGTACGAAATAAGAGAATCGGTCCAATAATATATGTTGGCTTCGAATTTGAGGCACGATGACACCTGTTTGGCCAACCTAGCTGACAATAAGGCTGCTGTCAATTCAAGTCGTGGCAACGTCAATGACTTCAACGGTGCCACACGACTTTTTGAGCAAATAAAACTCGTCTCGATTTCATTATTACGAGTAACAAAGCGCAAGTACAATATTGTTCCATAAGCTGTTTTGCTCGCGTCGGAAAAACAGTGTATTTCAAAAATCGAAATTTCTTGATCCAGTTCACCTAAATAGTACCGTGGTATCCTTATCTCGGTCAAGTCCTCAGCTTCGCTACTCCACTGCTGCCACTTGTGGCGTAGCTTTGGAGGAAGTTCCGAGTCCCAGTCTACTCCCAGAGTCCAAAGATCCTGAAGTAGACATTTCAATTTGATGACAAATGGGCCAAGAATTCCGATAGGGTCGAAGATACGTCCAACCACACTCAAAATAAATCTTTTTGATTCTATTTTAAGAGACAAAAATTTCAATAGATCCTTTGGATCGAAATAAATTAAATCTCTTTCTGAATCCCAAGCAAGTCCTAAAACCTTAATCGGTGGTCTAAGATCAATAGCACTAGTTTCAGAGAATTCTGTCTCAACGCCTTCTTGCTGCCATAACAAATTAAGCTGTTTCGAATTGGTTCGCCATTTGCGCAGTAACATGCCCGCGTCACTGAATATTTGCAAGCATTCCAAGGTAGTACGTAGAGCATCCGGAACATCATTTCGACCGCCAATGAGGTCATCAACATACATAGAGCTATTTAACAAATCAAATATATGAGGATACTGCTCTTTGTATTTTTGAAAATGATGTTTTATAGTTGCCGCAAGAAGGTATGGACTAGGCCTAAGTCCAAAAAGAACTCTCGTAAAATTTAAAACATAGGGCTCGCTATTCAAATAATCAGTCCAAAAGAAACGCGTGAAATCTCGATCAGGAAGTTCTAATTCGATTTGAAGAAAGGCCGATTTCACATCAGCTGTAAATGCTACAGGATTTTCTCGAAAACGTAAAAGCAGTTCAAATATATTGGGATGCAAATTTCCCGTATATAGACTTTGGTTCAATGATAAATGTCCATCTTCGTGAGCTGAACCATCGAAAACAATGCGAAGACGACTTGTGGTTTTGTCGCTACGTATCACCGCATGATGGGGTAGGTAAAATCCCTGACTATTCGATAAAGAGTCACAAGAAGTACGCTCAACTATACCTTCCCTAACATAGTCATCGATTACATCCTTATACTCATTAAACAACTCGTGATCACATTTAAACCTACGAACCAACCCCTCAAAACGTTTACGCGCAACAGTTTTATTATTTTGTAAAGCTTCTCTCATACCTGGTTTCCATGGTAAGCTTACGCGATCCTACCATCTATGAAACTAATTGATTTATCAAACTCACTAAGTATCTCTTCATCTCCATTACCCAAAGCCACTGAATCCTTATCACGTATTCCTAGACTTTCAATTTCCCAAAACCTTCTTAGCTCAGTCGAAATAGATTCTTCTTCACTGTGAATCAAATGTACCGAAGTACAATCATTCCGCTCATCGCACTTGCCCTGAAGAGACCATCCCAGACTGGTTTCGACAGCAACCAATGATGAATCCAGTCTTTTTATTCGATTTGTTAAAGACCAATAAAAATCTGAACCGATTAACAACGAAATTTCACAACTCTCAGACGATTCACTACAGCTGAATGTCAGTCTAAATCCCCTTGATTCCATTTCCCTCCATGCATCTTGGTTTGGAAGACTGAGTGTTGCCCTTGAAATTTCCTCAATTTCCACTGCCTCAATCACAGTCTCCTCCCCACTTAATACATTTCTTAGTCTAACTTCTACCTTGCGACAAGTTTGTTTTTTAGGAGTTTTAGATCCGAACGAGTAAATATTTAACCTTTCTAAACCTAAGTTTTTTAATCCCAACCTACGTGACACATTTTTCTTGATGAATGATTTTTCACTTCCGTTATCAAAAAGACAAAATATTTTATCCGATGAAGAGCTACCGATAATTTCTGCCTTAACACATTGCAACAAAACTCCACCTCTATTATTCATCACAGAATTTGAAGACGTAGTTTTAACATCGATTGGCTTTTCTCCCAAATCTAAATGCGAATTTTGTTTTTTAGAATTTTCTAACTTGAAACAAATAGCACGCGCATGACGACCTTGACAGAATGAACAAACCGATTTCTTACACTTTTTAACATAGCAAGAATTATTACAGCATATGAAACATCTCCTTTCCTTAATTAATTTATCCCTCTTTTGCTGAACACTTAAATTCTCGCACAATTCTGACAAATGAGTATTCTCTTTGCAAAATAAACAATTTGAATATGCAGCTGTCAACAGTTCGTTCGCTGATGCTCTTACAGACGATTTGTTATGATTTGAAGGGGGAAATCGCGAAAGAACTTTTTGTTGAGTCTCCCTTTCGGAATATTTATTCGAATACTGGTGATAGCCTTTGATTTGTGACTCATACGGTTTCACTAAAGCTTTCGTACGCTCTCGACTTTGAACTTCATCGCGCAGATATTCCGTTAAATCAGTGATTTGGGATTGTTTTTTTTCATGTTTTCGATTATATTGTAATGCCAAATCAGGAGGAATAGCTTTCATAATTATCGGAAACAAAAGACAACTATAGGAATCGGGAGAGATTCCAAGGGATTCGAGTCCCCTAATGTTTACTTCTAATTGATCATACAAATTTCTTAAGGCGATAACATCAAACGATTTCCGGACTGGGGTCAGATTTAACAAATTATTCATATGATAGTCGACTATAAGTTCTTGACGTCCGAATCTATCTTCTAGAATTTTAACAGCTTTGGCATAATTTTCCGATGTTAGTGTTAAACCTCGAATTGCCAATTCTGCATCAGACGTGACAACCGATTTTAAGTAAGAAAATTTGTCAACATCATTTAAACTCGAATTTTCATGTACTGCGGATTTAAATCTAGCCCAAAAACTGGGAAAACTACCGATATCTTTGCCTGAGAACGATTCTAACGTAAGTTTAGGCAAACGCGGTTGATTTGTTGAAACAGAACTAACTGAACTATTTAAAGGAAGTGTTACGTTCTGCAGTTGCGTTTCCGCCGAATTTCGAATAGCAATGCTCGAAACTGATTCTATGTAACGCTCAGCACGGGTTTTCCAAATTATAAATTTATCTCTGTATTCTTCGCGAGTTAAGATTTCGTCTTCCAGACTATCAATATCTAATAAACCCTCAATTTCCTTATCGAGTTTAACTAGCTCCTCAAACTTAGAAATTAATTGCATATATAACTCATACACTATTGTTTTATCGACTGAATTGTTTATTTCGGATTCTAATTTATTAGTTTGTTTTGTCACAATAGACCTCGTAACAGATCGGGTCTTTTTTGTTCTTTCTAATAAAGCCTGATTTGCCGCCTCCATTTTAAAAACAAAACACTAATTGCAAAACGAATATTCAAATGACAATACTAATTCTAAATGCAATCTAGTACAATTTTCAACACCTTCAAAACAGGAATCCAATATAACAATCTACCTACATTAAACACATAAAACTGCCTCTCGAGATCAACGAAAACGAACTATATCAACTTTTCAAACACCGACACTCACGAATAAACTAAATCAAATATGAGCAAATAACAAATTAGACGAATACCGAATTCAAAATTTCAGTCATTTGACTGCCAAAGTATTCAAAGCGAAACTGAAACGAAACGAAACTACTCACCCCACCATGCAGCGAAAAAAAATGGACGAAACAATGCTTGGTTAAGTGGTTTACGAATTAAAATTCCAAATTCCCGGCCGATGCACCATAATGTGGCGATTAAACGAGATTAGCTGCTATTCCAAGGGGTTTTTGTAGTATGAAACAACCACGACGAAAGGATACTCATGTCGGTGTATTTTGATGATATAGTTTAATGAAATAGACGTTATTGCCGCGACGCGGCTTACATTCGTTAACGATACAAAATTACAACAACTATCATTGCTGAGGCGCGCGCAACAGCGCCCTCGTGTGGCCAATGTTTCGGCACACAAATAAACACAGCGACAGAAACACAAAATTCTTCTCCATGCAAATAAACATTTAATAGAGCTTAAAGAACGATTACAATCATACTAAAATTATCAAATCTACTTTTTTAAATTTCCCATATTTTTAAATACAGTAAATATTTCTAGAATCTTTTTTTTCATTTGCTAGAAAATAAAAAAGAAATATATTTACATTTCATTTTTAATATGGTTCATTTCGTGCTGTGTTTAAAAATTAAGCATACATCAATTATCCGAAAATTTAATTTTTACTTATTTTTTGTGGACTCAAAGAATCTACTAAAACTGTAGGAGAATAAGTATACTTTCTCTATTTATATATTTATAAAGAAAAGCGGAAATCTATGACACTTATGAAAAGCATCATAACCGAGCTTATTTTAATTCTACGTTTACTTGTTTGATATCATTATTTTCAGAATTTATCTAATTTCAGCGCAATATACTTTTAGAATCTCAAAATTTGATTACATTTTAAAATTCTGAGCCAAAAATTAGCAAATTATTATTTACACTTTTTGTTGCTGCATGTAAACTTGGCATCAATGAATCGATGAAATTCGCTCAGATAATATTTTTTGAAGTTATCACCATAAATAATCGAAATTGCAAGATAAAACGATTATCAGTGTAATAATACTGGAGTTTCGAAATTACTCTGTGTTATACTGCTGTTTTATATAAGATTGAAGTCCAGTTTTTAAGCTACACGAGGGCGGTTTTGGAACGGATTTCGTAATTTTAAACATTCCATATTAAATGTACCATTCTCCAAACTTCCACTCCACACTAACGTCAGGGTATTATTTCCTGCCATAACTAGCAAGCATTGACTCTAGAAATAATCGAAATTTCAAGATAAAGGAACGTCAATGCTAGATTTCCAACTTACTCTTTGTCTAGTCTCTGTTATAGCGTTGTTTTATATTAGATTATCATCAAGTTTTTAAGCTATACGAGGGCAGTTTTGGAACATACCTCTTAAATTTAAATGTTGACCAGATGGCGAGAACAACTGAGTTGTCACGCCATTCTCCAAACTTCCACTCCACACCAACGAATAGTGGTCCAGTTTCGGTATGTAGCGCGACATATATCGAAATTTCGAGGTAGGCAAATGGCTTTAATTTCTTGAGGGTCGGTAGAGAACCGCTTGGGACCCTGAAAGCCATAAATTGTTTTATATAAACACGCAGTCTTAGGGGGGTTAACGGAGGTTAAGGTTGAGTTGGGGAGAATCTTTCGAACACTTGAGTCTCGCTCCTGTGAGACTTCGGATTTCGTTCTGTAAAGTCGTAAGTTGCTCTTTATCTATCCAATTTTAGATTTTTCATGATGTCTAATTCCAGCTCAGGTAAATGACATCATTTTTTACAGATTATTTTATTATTTTCCATTTTTTTGCGACTTTTAAAAGTCCTTTTTTTCAATAATTTTCAACTTTAAAGTGAATTTAACAAGTTTCAACATCTTGAGACTATCTTAAATCATCTCTATACTACAGGGATTCCCAATCTTTTTTCCCTCGTGTACCCCTTAATTATTCTTTTTGTTTTTGCGTATCCCCTACTATCATATGTGCCCCCCCCCAACCATTCATCTATGCAAAGAAGTTTTTATTCATAATGTTAAGGTCTTAGACTAGCTTAAGATTGAAATGACTCGAATTAATAACATCTGCATAACTTATTATTATTTTTTTTTATTTTACATTTTCTTCCGTTTTCACCATAGTATCAGTTCAACGCCAAAGAAAAGAAACCAGTTTTGTAATAATTTCGTTTTAACTTATAAGGATAGCTAAAAATTGCATTTCGTAATAATCAACTATTCAATTGGTATTGTTATTAAATAGCAAGTATTCACTTGGAGAAATAAAATTCAGCAAATTCTTTAATCGCTTATGTTTTCTTGTTTCCACCTTTAACAATTTTGATTCCGCGTACACCCAACTGGTCCTTCGCGTACACCCAGGGGTACGCGTACCACAGGTTGGGAATCTTCATCTAAAATTCCTAAAAATTAGCACTGATAAGTCCCGACATTTTCATTAATTTTTATTTTTTAATATGATCTACATATGTCACTGAAGAATTTTCGCTTTTCTCTTCAATGACGCAAAAAAATATCAGAATCGAAAAAACGTGTTGGGAGATAAAAGTAACTCCCAGAGGTGAATTAATAAAAATTTAGTCGACAATGAATTCGAAAATTTTATTAAAAAATCATCGAATTTAAGTGGGCGGGTAGACAATCTAAAATACATTGGAGCATTTAAAGAAGCAAGCACTGAATGGCATCAATAATATTTAAAATCAATTTCTATGTTTATTTCTGATTTAGTAGTTGACATAAATACATAAAAAACGCGAACATTTTGGAACAGTGCATAACGATATTTGAAAGTTTAAAGACAGATTGCTTCAGTGACAACCTTTCAAGCTCATTTTTCAGTACATCTACAAAGTCGGAAAAATAACGGAAGCTTACCACAAATGGATTTTTACAATGGTGGTTTTTCGCACAGGTGTTAGAGGCGTTCGCCTCGTGCCTCGAGAATCCAGGGGGCCTCAAAGCCCATTCGACGTACACAGTAGTGCTAAGCTGACGTGGAATTAGCAAAATTGGGGTGTTCTAGGGGGCGTCAAAACCTATCGACGTATATTGGAGTACAATGCTGACGGAAAATTTGCGACATTGGGTGGGGGTAGGGGCTTCAAAATCTATTCGGCGTTTATCGAAGAGCTAAGCTGACGGCGAATTTACGACATTTGGTAGGGGACCTCAAGTCAGTTTTGCGCCTGTGGTGTCATATTGACAAAATCCGCCACTGGTTTTTTATAAATATCAAATAATATAAAACATAATTTAAAAGATGGAAAACGTTACCTTTATCCACTACGCTTAAAAGTTAGTTATTGAAATATCTTAGGAATATTTCCACGGAGAGCCTTCTAGAGATTGAATTCTCATATTTTTCGTAAAAACTGCAGCAATTTTAATCTTAAAAATAAGTTTATTTTAAGATTTGTTAGTATTCATATAACATTTATATTATATAATAACGAATTTTTTTCACTTTTTAACTGTCTTGAAAGGCATTTGTACTTATCACTGAAAGTATATTTTATTAGGCGATTGTATTAAACAAAAAATGGAGAGAAGAATAAACTGGCATTGCAAAAGCATAGACTTTTTTAAAAATCTTGCAAATCAAGAATTTACATTATTATACCCACTAATAATATCCACAAATATAAATTTTAATAATTTTTAATTGCAATATTAATCAAATTCATCATAATCATTTTTAACATTAGAGCAATCCACGCATATAAAAGAGTCAGTTTCCTCAAGTTGAAATTTTCTGACATAAATGTGAGGTAAACATTAAAAATGGAGATGTTATTGATATTCCATTTTGAATGGTCTTAACTGCATTACCAACTTTAGATGGTGAGTAGCAAAATCTTTTTATGGAAATGCTACCTGTCTTCTTATTTTTAATTGGAGCCATTACTATGTAAAATGAAAAAAAAACTAAATCATTTACTTTTATTTTAGAAACAAAACTAAATGAATTACTTTTATTTCAGAAACAAAGCTATATCAGTTACTTTTTATTTTAGAAACAAAACTAAATCATTTGCTTTTATTTTAGAAATAAAATTAAGTTAGTTGCTTTTATTTTAGAAACAAAAGTAAATTATTTGATTTTATTTCATCCAGATATTCTTAAATTTATGTAATGGCTAAAACCACAATATTGAAGTTATTGTGGAATGTCCAAAACTGGAACATGGAGTGTTCCACTTTTGATCACCTGCATGGCCAAAACTGGCACATACCCATTTAATCTAAAAAATAATTAATTTTTATATGAAATCAGAATAAAAAGAAAGCATACCTCATAAACCCTAAGGGTAATCAGTTTTAGATTAATCATTTAATTCTGAGAGCTTGATGATGAAAAACTGCAAATACTTGTTCCTTAACAAAAACTTTAACAGTCGTGAGTATACAATACATAATCATGCATTTAATTTTTTTACAAGTCACATGTTTCAGGAAAATGAACCAATCAGAATGAAAATAGTAAAATAAGGATTGTTTAAAGTATTGGAATGCTTCTTATTAGTTAATTTGAAATTACTGGTTAATTATTGGAAAAAACATATCCAATGTGGCGGAAACTGGTGCAGTGGACAAAAGTGGAGCATCTACCCTATTTAAATTCGATAAAAGATTTAACTACTTTAAAAGATTTAATTACTTTAGTTTGTCGAAATCTAATGTATGGCATGTCATTGAATCTCTTCGGAATGATTTGTCAAACAGAAGCATTTCGAGGCACGCATTATCTCCTGAACAAAAGGTATTTTTCTTTTGAAGTGTATAAAACTTGAAAAAAGCAACAAATTATGAACCTTCAGTATACAAAATGCTATTTATTTGATGATATTCGGCAATGGCTTAGGAAGATGCGAGGAAAAATGATATGCAGCAAACAATTATCTGAAGTTTTTTTTTTTTGTCTTATAATTTAAATTTAAGAATGATGCAGTTTCTAACTAACTAATTAGATTTTTTAACATTGAGTGTAGAATGACTTTCCTCATTCCGTATATATCATTACAATTTTTATTTGGATTTTAATTCAAAGAAATTTGTCAAATATTTACAAAGTAATTGCAAATCTGACAATAACAGAATTTTTCTTGTTCCTTGATAAAGATGTAATTTTTTTAATGTTGTGAAAACTTGCTGAATTTAATAACTTTTTTCGTGTTTTATGTGCTCGAAATTTTTATGGCTCTGTACATATCATCGCTTTGCTGGCAATGATAGATATTTAGGTACGAGTCAGTCAGATGTCTTTTTGAATTCAATTTTTCCTGGGTAGAGAACATCAATTCAAAACTAAAATGGAATTTAATAAAGGAACTTCAAATAATACTCAGGAATACCAAAGTTTCATCTATATGAACAGAAAATCATTTTTCTTCATAAATGTTCAGTTATTATTTCGCACCTTTCATAATAGTTTGTATTCACTTTCAACTTAATTTGTGAAACAGTTGTCTAAATATATATGTACATGTACACTTATTATAACCATTATCTTTGGATTCTGAGGAAATTTCTGAACCATTTTATTTAAATTTTATAAAGGAAATCCTTCAGATATAGAAAATGAAAAGTTTCTAAATTTACATAACTCAATGCTAAGATGCAAAATTTAATTTTTATAAATACTAAATGAATGATTTCTTGTTTATCACTTAAAAAACATTTGACATTCTTTTAGTATAGCAATAAGATGTTAGTATTGAATATACGAATGGAATTGAAATGTTAATTATACAAAATGAAGTCTATATCTATGCATGCAACAATTAATGAATTGCTTGTAATAGCCCTAATTTTCTTTCATCGAAACAATAGGATTCAGCTTTCATTTCTTTTAGCAAGGAACAGTAAGAAATTTATTTCTTAAATATTTCAATGTGTTTTAATTTCTATAATCCATTTTACCTCGACACAGTTCAGTTTATCTGTAAAGTAAGCATAATTTTGAATATGTATGTAGTTGTCATAACATGCCTCTGTGTGATTGCAGTTGAAAGACTAAAAGTTTTTGCAAGATTTTAGTGTGTAAGTATGAAAATGCAGTTCTTTCCTTTTGGCTAAGTATTAAAATTTATTATAAGTATACAGCAACAGAGAAAAAGGTTTTAGGTCCATTAACCAATGTAGATATTGTGTGAATATTGCTGTTAAAAAATTTAAATGTGATGCCTGCAAAAGAAATTTTCGGTTAGATAAAGACACTTGAAAACTGTGGCCTTATTTTTAAATCAGTTGGGGGAGGGCTGCTTCTTTGCTTAATCTGAAATGCAGTTAATGCTATTTTTCATAGTTATAGCTTTAAGAAATTTTGTTTTGATTTTGAAAATGTCTTTATTATATCTAAAACTCTACAAAAAATTGCCTTAATTCTGAAAATTTATTCAAGCATTATTGTGATAGTAGACAGTGATGAAAAAATTCTTAAAATGTTACTTCGATCATCTATAAATGTATTTTTAGATAATTTCTTTAAAAAAACACTAAGTGTTGGAAAAAAAACTTCAAATTCTAAAAAGTAATTCTTGTTTGTGAAAAGATTGGGTATTATAATAGAAAAGATTTCAACTTTATTTAGTTAATATTATTCACTTCATATTATCTTTTTAGTATCTTGCATAAAAAAGATACTTTTTACTTCTTTTTATTTATGTACTGAATTGTGATTTCTGTGTTCCAGAGTTTTCTGGCCTTCTCTAACATCAGTAACTTTGAGTGTGTATCTCTTTACTTACAAGCAGTAAACTGGTATGAAGTACAATATACATAAAATAGAAAAGACAGATTATTGATGTGCACATATTAATAATACTTCTTTACATAAAGGACTTTTATTTGTCTTGCCTATCTTACCTTATCCAACACTGTAAGCATTGTATTAATTGAAAGAAAGGGATATTGATAACATATTTGATAGATAGAATTATTGTCTAATTTATTAAGTGGAAAATTCTCACACCGAAAGTTTGCATTGCATTATAAATTAACATCACCTTTATAATGTTTACACTCATGCAGTATTTGCAAGTTCTTGAATTGATAAGCTGAAACATTTGGCAACAGAATACAGAAAAATAAGTCGGTGTTTGCATTGATTCCTTTATCTTTTAATTTTGTAAACTGTGTGTTGTTCTGTTTTGTTATGCATGTTTAGGGGGGATATTAACACGCATCTGTAATTTGTCTTCGATGATTTATTTGAATGGGGATGCATTGGCTTTTATTTGATTTTATTTTCAATCAATTGTTTAAATAAGTATGTAATATTTGTATAGCGTCTCGGAACAACTATGCACATGAAATCAAATTATACTTTAATAAAATAATTGGAAAAATAAACAATTGGTTTTAATATTAATTTATAAGATTTATTCATGTTAAAATAATTGGCATGGAAAAAAGTTTATTACTTTTCCTCTCTCTAGAAAACTGGTAAAATTACATCAATATATTGAAAAAAAGACTGCAATTTATGTTCTATAAATGTATAATATTATTATAAATGTATATTTTGTAAAAGATAAATGGTTTAACTTCCCCTTAACAATGGACTTAGGAAGCAACAAAGATGCATTAAGAGCAGAAGTTAAATCTTCCCACCTCTAATCCTTGGAGTCTTTTGAAAAAATTGGATCAACTTTCCCACTTAAAATTTGTGGATATTTTTCAAAATAATCCAACATAATTTCGAATTGTACGCTTCGCCATAGTTCCGTCGGCGATTCAAAACTCGAACTGAATCTGAAACCAGACCCCTTCTTTTGGTCGAGAAAAAGCCATTAACGTCCCGCGGTCGAAAGGCGAAACGCTCCCAACCCAACCGTCACCTCCGAGAGATAAGAAAGCCTCACAACGGGAGGATGACGTCACGCCACTTAGGCCAATACACGGCGCGCTGAATCTATACGTACAATCTGAATCAGCTCAAGCTGTGGCTAACATTTTTTGCGCGAAACATATTTATTTTGATAATCAACGACTCTCGCTACTCTTTCCGGAAAGAATGAACAATGGTCGTTAGTCTCTTGAGCAAAAATCAGATGTATAGTTTTTTGTCATCTTATTTTCTCAAATAAATAAACTGTATTCCTTTAATGTGAAAATTAGAGTGAAAAGATATACTGCATTGATAGTTAAAGAATATTTTCGAACTTTTTTTTTAGATTAACAACTAGTAATAAATATTATTAAAAGTTGTCACATTTTGCTGAATGGATAAAAACAAAGGCTTATAATGTTTTTATAATGTAATTGAAATAAAATATACATTTACATAAGTGCAATTTTTTTAGTTGTAGATTTCTTAAAAGATTTCAAAACTATTGGTAAATTGGCTTTATCTGTGATCACTTTATTGTAAATTATTCTTTACAAATATTATATTCTCAAATATAGTGTAAATAATTATTTCCTTATTGTAGGAACTATTACATCTGTTTTATGAAAATATAAGCACTTGCCTTTTTTCATCTCTTCAGCATATATAAATAATACATCATGAATACTTTATCATGCAAGCGGGTTTCTTGCAGTTTCTCTATACATATGAGTAACTTCAGTTAGGATACATATTGCTAATAAAATAATTCTTAAAATCTATATCAAACTAAGCATAATTTTTATAATCAGTCAATAGTTCACTCATAAGAAAGTATAATTGAATAACCTGTACTTCATGCTTTTCTACAGAAAAGAATGATAGAAAAGGATAATTATCGAAAAATACTTTAATAAAATACCCATAATATCTAACTGTATGTTTTAACTATAAACATGAAAACCTACAATTTCAATATTAAGAGTGTTAAAAAATGCACTGGATTAATTCTTTGTAAAGCAATATTACTTGCCAAAGTTTGAAATTTCCTTGCTCATTACTTGTTACATTTGTCAACATTTAAAATTCAAACTAAGATGGTAAAAAATTCAAAGCATTAACAGATTTTATAAAAAACTTCTTAGGTGAGAATTAATCCCATGTTACATGTATGATGTATTGTGATTATGTGTAATGTTTCAAATAAACACAATAAAAAAACACAGTTAAATGCAAAACAGCATATTTTATTACACAACAAAGCACACTTTTCAAATTACTTTTTATTAAATTCGATTAGTATTTATGTTTATTGTAGTCATTTTCACACACAAGTAAAAACAATATTAATTCTGCAAAAATGGGTTATTAAACTAATTAAAAATTCTAACACATTAAAATGGATTATTTAACTAACCAAAAATATTTTAGCTTATCGAAATAATAATAATTGTAATTATTTTTAACTTCAATTCTTCATATACTCCTGCAAACTATAATGGTATGTATTAAATGGTGGAAAATATTGCAAACTGAAAATTAAAAAATATATATATGTAGTATACATTTTTTTCTAGTACTCAGTGTCAGAAGAAACTTATAGTCCTTTCTACTTTTCTATATGAAACTAACTGGATATGATGAAATCAAAATATTTTGAATGCATGTGAAATTTTATGTTAAAAATAAAAAAGTACTAAAACTAAAACCGATTTGTTACATTTCCAGATGAAGCCAATAAATTAGCACAAGAATCTAAAATTTCTCTTTTTTTTAAAATCAAATAATCACATTTAAGTTTTCTAAGAAGAACAAATCCAATATACTTTGAAAAACTAAGCACACATTTAAAAAATAATCATAAAACATTTTAAAAACCATGCAGAAAATAATACTATAAAAAAATCTAAACACAATATGAAAAATTTATAATTCAAGAGACACAAACATCTCAGTATATCAAGGCACTTCAAGAAAATCTATTAAAAATGCATTGCAAAAAATACAGAAATGCAACACAGATCATCTCGATTTGAGCCATGATTTTCTTCTTTCGAGTGCTTACAGCAGGTTCAAAAATATGAAAAGCATACACACTTTCAATTTTTATAGTACAGATGAGGCATTCAGTAAATCCAAGTATCTTCATTCAAACAAGTCCAATTTACTTCATCATAATTCTCTCTTTGTCTGCATATTCACTGCACCAAAGCTAATTTTAGCTTTAAAGGGCATATTTATGTCAACATATGCAAAAAACAGCAGATATTTAATAACTTATATTTTAATTATATTACTAGCTGTATGGCCCGGCGTTGCACGGGCCAAATCGAATAATATCTGAGGTCACGTGACACATGCCTAATGTGTGTTATAATATTGATGAAGTGTGTTGTATTAGTGCTTTCACCTCCTGCTTCATCTGGGTGTAGATGAGAGGTCCTGTGATAAATTTGGCCATGAATTCTGAAGCAATGCGCTCCTCTCCCTATAGACGGTACAATCTGTTCACCCATTGAAGCACTGGTAAGACCTTATGTTATTTTGAAATGCACTGATAATTCATCGGAGCCATCCATTAATCGTTTCATTCCCACTGGATAAACTGAAGCCTGCTCAATTATATTTCCATTATGACAACAATAAGTGTAAATTCCTCTGGTATTCTTTTCATCCCGGAAATACAACCCTCCGCATTTCAGACAGAAATTGTCCATTTCTCTATAGTTGTGTTCTTCAGTTCAGAACAGTTCTAGCTGCATAAAAAGTTTGTATCGGATGTTGATTTTGTCCTTCAATAACATTTAGACGGCCTTCTCTTGCATGTTGTACCATGGCTGACAATCGGCTATTTCTTTGTTCGTCTGTTCCTTCTGCTCTTCTCTCCTGGCCACGTTGTCCCATTACTGCCAATCGGCTATTTCTTTGTTCTTCTGTTTCTTCGACTCTTCTCTGCTGGCTACGTTGTCCCATTACTGCCAATCGTCTATTTCTTTGTTCTTTTGTTTCTTCGGCTCTTCTCTAATGCCCACGTTGTGCCATGTCTGACAATCGGATATTACTTGGTTCTTCTGTTTCTTCCGCTCTTCTGTCCTAGCCACGTCGTGCCATAGTTGACAATCGGCGGCTTCTTTCTTCTTCAGTTTCAACAACTCTCCTTTCACGTTTTCTAATTGCCTCCCGTCTACTGGCAGCATCCCCTGTAATTCCTCTTTTTCTTTTAGGCATCGGAAAAAGCGAGAAATGAACAAAGCAAAAATAGTAACTTCCAAATATCAGCTTAAAATAGAAGCTTCTACAAATATTTAAACTTGATCAAATCAATGAATAATGATTAAAATCACTAACATAACTAATCTACATCTTTCGGCACATAACTTAACAGGAACAAAACACCCCTTTTAATTTCGTTAAAATGATTTTGTTGGACGTTATATCACGGGATAAAAAAAAGAATTTATACACTTCCAACAATGCATTTTTTATTTCTGTCAGCGTCATGTTTTTATTGTTGTTGTAACAATGTTCGTTAAAGTAAACGACTTCAACAATAAAATATATTTTGAATTGCGCTGCAACAATGAAAAGTATTGTTATAAAGTATCCGAAACAATGAAAAGCATTGTTGTCAATTAGTTTTTAATTAATATCTTTTTCACTAATTAAAATTTCGGAATATAAATGGCCGAAACGGCTTCCCTGGATTATTCCCCATCTTTTGGTACTTTCCGCGCGCTTCTCCGTTCGGCGGTTCGTGAGAAGATAGAAGGACATACATACATACATACATACGTTTGTTTACCTTCGAATTTTAATAGAGTAGATGTATGACAGCCAAAAAGTCATTTCCATAAAATACCATTATTATCAGCTGTTGACAAAAAAATTTAGCATAAAATAAGAATGTTGGTATTTTCTAATTGAAAAAATACCTTAAACGAGCAATTTTTAAGTAATAAATAGTAGGTAAATTGGTGCCAAGAATATAAAACATCTAATGAAAAATGAACAAAAAAAGTAAGATTTTAAAATAATTATTTTAGAATAAGTTTCAAACAGTGATAAATATAAAAATATGACTTAAGGATATATGCATATAGAAAATGTACCAAGAATGATTTTATATCGGACTCAAGAAATGTTAAGGGTTGAAATCTACAAGTTGGAACACACTCTTCGTAAAACGGCGCCATCGCGCCAAGACGCCAACGCAAGATGGTAAACAAACGTGCATCGGTCACAGTTAAAAGTTAATCGTTTAATCTTTTTTCGAACCCATTGCGTTTGTGGTTTGTCGTTGCACTATCTCCCGTTTAAAATGTAGAATTTCAACAAAACTACTAGCTTTCCTAGCTCATTGAATGTACGGAATCTGTTACTTTTAATTATTCTAATGAAGCAGAAAAAATAGCACTCGCGATGCCTGCGGCATCTGAAGTAGGCACCGGGCAAAATTTTTTAACTTAAAAAAACATCAGCGGCTTCGCTTTCAGCAAAGTGGGATCCTAGTAGCTTCGCTAGCTTAGTGAATGTACGGAATCAACTTCTTTTAATTACTCTAATTTAGCAGCAGAACATTTGCCCTTAGTAGCGTTCAAAACAAGTACTTTTTAAAAATTCCATGCAAACGATTTTTATTACAAGACAAAGAAAAAATCTCTCAATTATGTGATCGGAAAAATATATCATCACTAAATAAACCTAAGTTCTATTTGTCATTTATTTACTAATTGAAATCATACTAATTAAAATACATTTTATTATTTAATAAATAATTTAAGTTATTTAAAAATCCGCGTAGTATGTAAACAACTCAAATCACGCAAAACGCTTGCCATGACGTAAGCAATCTAGCCGATGGGTTGCCAATGGAACTAATCCGCTCGATTCCTCAGGTTACCATTTTGACGATGAAAGCGGTGTGTTCCAACTTGTAGATACCAACCAATGCATGTTATAGTGTATCAATAAAAGCATATTATAGTGTTAAAGAAACATCTTAGTCATTGCAACAATAATACAGAATACACTACAATATGATAAATGCATGTTATAGTGTATCAATAAAAGCATATTATAGTGTATCAATAAAAGCATATTATAGTGTCGAAGAAACATCTTAGTCATTGCAACAATAATACAGAATACACTACAAGATGTTTCTTTTATTTACGATTTTTATTTCAATTTATTTGTGTCCTCCTTTTCATTGTAAAAAAGTTGGTGACTTTATTACAGCCAATGTAAAAATGGTAAAGAAAATAAATCTTAAATGTACATTTTTTTTCAAAACAGGAAAAATAAACTTATCTTGAAATTCTTCGTATGAGGCATGTTTTCTCTCGGAATGGCACTCGGCCATTTTTTTTTTCAAATCGTCGTTCTTTGGTAAGCTGAATACAGAAACTTTGGGACTATTGCCGTAGTTTCCTTTACAGAAGGGAACTGAGCATTTGTACACTAATTCCTTTAAATGAATTATAACTTCAAATAAATAATTTTAAAACTTTTAGAGCATCGACAACAAACATCATACACCGACAACTTCCATGAACACAAATGACGAATATCGCCAATTTTTTTTTCCACCAGCATAAGGAACTGCGGGAAATCGGTCGCCAAGTTTCTGGCGACTAGTGCGATGAACGGTAAACAGTTAGTAAACTCAACAGCCTAACTTGGTTCACGTCAGCCTATTCTATGGTTGCCGTTGGAAGGCTTTCTTCTCTCGGAGGTGACGGATAGATTCTAGTGATGGGAAAACCCGTTCAGTTGAAAGATTCGACTCAAATCGTTCGTTCACCATTTTGACCCGTTCGTTTCAAGTCGTTCGCGAACGAACGATTTAGGCTCCTTCGTTTGCGAACGAATGAGTGGGCTCTTTCGTTGGATCGAACGATTTGAAGCTCTTAAGTTCGGTTTAAATTCGTTCCTTGCTTATGACTCACTACGTTACCGGGGAATGTCTCTTTCTTCTGAAGGGGTGCAGTTCGGGACGCATGCTCTGTTTCGTCTCTCTTTGTGAAAGCGCAGTATTGTGTTACACATAATTCCAGAAATGAGGGGATGGGGTATAGACTTGGATGATCCCTCTCCCTTCTCGGGAGACCGAATGAGGGAACTTGTTTTGTAATTTTCCAATTATTTTTTGGTTTCTGATGGCGGCTTATTAGTAATACTTTTCAAAAGCGGGGATTTTTTTTCTTAATAAAAGCTCACTTTTATTTTTCGGCATTTAACGTAACTTGATATTAAAGAAAACTTTAATGTAATTAGCTAATGCAAAGTAATAAGCTGAAATGTTAGCACAAATTAAAATTAATAATTAATTCTTACGTACTAACATTATCAATGTTTATCTTTTAAAAATAAATCAGTTTGATGCTGAAACACATTATTAATGGTTCAAAAGATATCATAAACGCAGTTTACTCTCTGGCAGGTAAAAGTCACTAAATCCAGAAAAAAAATTAAATTATAAATAATAATATATTTTTATATTTTAACGTTTTGAATGTATAACTTTTACTTATAAAAATAAATCAAACTGAGGCTGTAAGAAAAAAGTTCAATTAAATAATTATTACTGTTTCAAAAGAATACATAGACGCAGTCGACATTTTGGCATGCAAAAGTCAATAAGCCCAGAAAAAAGTTCTCTTTGACGGACTATTGCAGCCAATTAGAACTTCCAGTTAATTATTTCATGATATAAACTAGTTATCAAGAACTCAGTAGACTTACTGTAGGAGTTAGTAGTCGTTAAAATATTTTTCACTATTTTTAATATTGATTTAAATGTCTAAATTGGCTGTATATCAATACTAAGTTTTTGCACTTAGTGTAGTATGTTTCGAGTTAATAAGTAATTTATTGTGTTAGTAGAAGTTTAATCATTTCCCTTTTAACCATTTTGTTGGCGGTGGTTTTCCTTTCGAACCCACCTGTTTAAGAATTGTTTTCGTAGCAGCGAAATATTTGAACGTTATATCCTCTATGGAAACTAAATTAAATCAACATTTGACATTTAGTTGTTTTTTCAATGTATAATAATAATAATGTTTAATACATAAAAACCAACAGTTGCTTCTAAGCCTATAGGCTTAGAAGCAACTATCATGCATAATTATCTATAATTTATATAATATTTGCTTTGAAAAATAGCTATCGGCTTAAAAAAATAATAAATTAGATGAGTGGTTGACTTATTTTATTGTATTAAATTAATTAAAAACGTTAACGATTTTGGTTGACAAAAATATTTGGGAAGATACGTTAGTGCGGCGTGGAATTTAGATTAGGCGATGAGTTTCCGTAACCATATACTTTATTTTTCAAAAGAAATTAGAACTTAAACTCTAGAAGATGGAAATTTCAAGTTAAATAGACTGAGGCTAAAAAATTTCGGCTGAAATTTGGTGATTCGGTTTTGAGATAGAGTTATCGGCAAGACGCGGGGTTTGCTAAACGTGCCGATAGCGATTTAATAACGATATAGCACTTTCCTCTTCGTCAAAATGCCTCTTTATTAAATTGAATTTCAGAAGAAACACTGCAAGCATTTTCATATTAAATAAAACTAATATCTTATTTATAAATATATTTTTAGAATCTTTTATAGAAATGGCAAATAGTAAAAAATAATCAATTGTGAAATAGAAAAAATTAAAAAATTCTTCCTTTATTTTTATTTATATTACATATAAGAACATTAATTCCTTATTCTTCTTGAGTAGCAGCAAACGTTGTAACACTATCAACGTATTTCCAAAGTCTTCATTCTGAATCTTTTTTTTACAGAAATGAGAATAAAAGGATACTATATATATATAATATATTGCTCATTTGAAAGATTTAATTGCTTAATTTGAAATTTGTAATCGTTTAATTTGAAAGATCTAATTGTTTAATAAGTCATTTTTTTACATTGACATTTCAGTGTAAAGTAAGCTATGAAACTACTTTATTAATGGGGACGAATCTATTCGTCTTACCCTCTGCAGCAAAAGTAATGTAGTTTAATTTTCCACGTTAAATAAACAATTTATTTCGCTAAAAATGCTTGTCACTTAATTAGAAAATATTTTCATACTTTCTTTAGAAGTCTTGAATCCAAAATCAAAGAACCTGCGAAATTTAAAGAAAAGTAAAAAAAAAAATCAATCAAAATAAATAAAGGTTATTCATTTTATTAAAATATTGTAGCATGAAAAATTTCTAAAGCATATAATTTTTGTTAAAACAAAAAGGCAGAAATTTTTATCTCACAAGCAAAAGTTGTTTTTTTTATAACTAAATTTTGGGAATGTATTCTCTTATTTTGTAAATATTCCTCATCTATTATTTTCTGAAAATAAATTTTCAACCATCAGTATTAGAAGGGTCGTATTAAGCCCTCTAGAGGCCGACAGGCAGTGCAAGTTTCGGGGCCCCCTTTCTCATACTAGATATTTTTGTTTTGATCTTAATTTTATCTCTATAAACATTTTTTAAGTAGCAGATTTTGACACAATGAAATAGCGCAAAACATTTAATTGCGGATCATTTTCAAGAAAGTTGATTTCAGTATAATGCCTATAAAAAAGGCAAAATTAAAAAATAATTTTAAACAAAATAGTAAGAAAAAGTGACAAAATATTTTAAATACAATCTACATACTATCTTTTTAATCATAGGATCAGATATTCAAAAATAATAATGCAACATATTTTTTAAAATTATTAAATAACATAATATAAAAATTGCAAAAAGTAATTAATTAGGAATATTGTCAGAATAATATTCCAAAATTTAAACGTTGCTTGATTTTAATTTCATTAAGTTCGAGTGCATGGCCTTGGTAAATTAAATAACAGTTTGAAAGTATAGTAATAAATAAATAAATCTTAATGCCCATGAAAGCTGCGGCACCCCTAGGTAGTTCCGCACTTTGCCTATTTAATAATCCGAGCCTCTGTATAAGCTCACGTATTTCCCGCTCTCCTTTCAATAAATCGCGTTTGTAATTAAAAACTCCCGGAAATGCCGTATCGTACCGCGACGGCAACGATCGTACCCCAACAATCCTCTTGAAGAGAAAATGCCCCCCCCCCCAATGGAGTAAACGCCAACACTTCCTAGAAACATTTTGAATCATAAAGAAATCCCCTATCCA
>BGPR01004530.1:0-40214 GCA_013235015.1 Araneus ventricosus | reverse complement strand
AGACATGTTATCTTTCGGTCCTTCCTGATAGAAAATAACAGGTTCCTTACAGTTCGCGAACGAGTATAACCGTGACCTTCGAGATACCGTGACCTTCGAAGGTCACGGTATAACAGGGTCCACACAGTTCGCGAACAAGTATAACAGGATCCACACAGCAGTTCGCGGTTTCACACACTCTTTCGAAGGTCCACACAGTAGTTCTCAAACGAACGACTTATTCAGAAAATGCCGACCCGGGTCAAGTCGTTCACTTAGATGATCCGTTCGTTCGCGAACGACTCATCTTTAATAGACTCGGCTAGTGTTCCTTAAACAACGATAGTTGAGCTATCGACAGTCCAGTCGATAGTTTTCCCAACTATCGACTGAAACTATCGATAGTATCGATAGTTTTATTTCAGGCGATACTATCGATAGGTGCTCTTCCAGTCGATAGTTTAGAAACTATCGATAGTTTTGAAACTATCGATAGTAGGTATAAATGAGACATTAATACGTATGTAACGCAAGTATACATGAAACGCGAGTACGTATGTAACATAAATATACATGAAACATAAGTGCATATGTAACGTACGTCTGAAACGTACATATGTAACTTACGTCATACGTATATATGAAACTTGCGTACGTAAGTATGAAACGTTAGTACGTCTGAAACGTACATATGTAATTTACGTCATACGTATATATGAAGCATGCGTACGTATGTGACGTACGTTTATACGTAAGTATGAAATATGCGTTCTTATGTAACGTACGTCAAACGTATATATGAAACGTGCGTACGTATGTAACGTAAGTATATATGAAACGTGTGTACGTATGAAACGTAAGTATATATGAAACGCGAGTACGTATGTAACGTAAGCATGTATGAAACGTGAGTACGTATGTAACGTACGTCTGAAACGTACATATGTAATTTACGTCATACGTATATATGAAGCATGCGTACGTATGTGATGTACGTTTATACGTAAATATGAAATATGCGTTCTTATGTAACGTACGTCAAACGTATATATGAAACGTGCGTACGTATGTAACGTAAGTATATATGAAACGTGCGTACGTATGTAACGTAAATATACATGAAACATAAGTGCATATGTAACGTACGTCTGAAACGTACATATGTAACTTACATCATACGTATATATGAAACATACGTACATATGTAACGTCAGTATATATGAAACGTTTGTACGTATGTAACGTAAGTATATATGAAACGTGCGTACGTATGTATATATGAAACGTGTGTACATATGTAACGCACGTCTGAAGCGTACATATGTAACTTGCGTCATACGTATATATGAAACATGCGTATGTATGTGACGTACGTTCATACGTAAATATGAAATATGCGTTCGTATGTAACGCAAGTATGTATGAAACATGATTACATATGTAACGCACATGCGTACGTATATACAGAACTGAGTATGTAAATATACTATGAAAGTACGGATGTGGCATGCATACGTACGTACATAACCTGCATACTTTAGTACATACACGCGTACGTTACTTACCTAGGAACGTTTCATGCAACGTATGCAACGTTCGGAAGCGTATGTACGTTCATAACGTAAGTACTTGTGTATGAAACTTACTTACGTATGAAATGTGTATATGTATGTAACGTACGTACTAATCTAAGTAATAGGTATATAACATACGTACGTAAGCATGTAACGTACTAAGTTTATGTATGTTTCAAACATACGTACGTACGTTACATACGTAATGATGATTCGTAAATACATACGTGCAATCAAATGTATGAGCGTTCCTTGCATAGAACGTACATTACATACATATATACGTAAGTTACATTCATACAGACGGACGGACGTTACACATATACGAACGTACATATATACATACGTATATCCGTAAATTTTTACTTACAAACTTAGTACTTAACATATATACATAACGACGTTGTGCCTTATATGTGTACTTATAGTACCTAAAATACTCACCTACATACTTATCACATTACATGCGTATGTAATTAGTACTTTAAAAACCTATGTACTACATACGTTACTTCCATACATATATACAGATACGAAGTACAAAAATTTCTCATTAATAAAAGATCAATTCCTCGATCCATTTATTACTTGAACAAAAACTATCGATAGTTTGAATACAATCTAGAGTAAATACATGAGAAATTAAAGGTAAAATCTGAATAATGCAAAAATGCATCAATAATCATAGTGGTATAATTACTTAAAGCACCCCCTATAACAATACATAGACTTGTTGCTTGAGAGAAAACAATCGATAGTTTCAAAACTAACGACTAGAACTGCAAGATAAATTAAAATTCAGTACCATATATATAAAAACTTGCTTACATCAAGTCAAAAATCAATTTATTAAAATATCCAAAATTGACCAAAAAGGCCAATATTTAAATTATACAAGAATGCATCAATGATAGGTATTATATAATACATCACCCCCACTGACTCAATACACGACCCGCCACTAGATAGAAGCAATACTATGGAAGTCAATAGTTTCAGTCGATAGCTTTAAAACTATCGACTGAAAATGCGCCTATCGATAGTATTACCCGAGAGGAAACTATCGATAATCGATAGTTTCGAAAACTCGATACTATCGATTTGGCTTCGACAGTCTATCGATGTTTAAGGAACACTAGACTCGGCCAAAGTTCTTTGACTCGGCTGCTGCAGTAAATTCCCGTGGACAGGACATTCGTTTCGAATCGCACCCAACCTAACCAATCACTTAATAGAAAAACACAGCAAATATTAAATATTTGTAAAAATTTTCTGTTTTATTTCTGTTCAAATCGATACACATTAATTTTAAAAACTCGAAATATATATTTCAAATGTAATCAAAATGTGCGGTTTTTCCGAAACCATAGCATTGTTTACGTTAGAATCTTGGCTGTTTGGGGATTACAGCCTTTGTTGCTTCAAATCCCATAACTCCTATCATTCAAGTCAAGTCAATCTTGGCTGTTGCTTGTTTATTTGGACGACAGTCTGTTATGAAGCTTTTCAATTCATCAAGTTGATTGGATTGGAGAATTAAGTTTTGGAAATAATACTAACTCATGGGGATTACAGCCTTTGTGGCTTCAAATCCCATAACTCCTATCATTCAAGTTCAAGTACTAACTCATTTTTATATCACTTGAATTATGAAAATACTTGGGCTGTAGATTCTGCTGATAAAACCAAAAAGGTCTCCTATTTGTTACCTGACTGTTTAAAACTAAAATTTTCACTTAAATCCAAAAATTCTTTTCTGAAAGGAATTCAAATTATGAAGTGAATACGTCTTTATTTGAATTTACTTAAATGATATCCAGTAAGATTTAAGAATGAACATAAAAACTATATTCCACGTTTATTGAACAAAAAATATAATTCCAAGAACGAGTTGTCAAAAGTATTCATTCTACGTATTTTATTGTAAAATTATTTGTGTTCAAATTGAATTGTTACCAATTTTGTTCATATAAAACAAACACAGTATTTAATCATGATAATTACACTGTAAAAAAAACATTTATGGGTTGAAATCTAGAAGTTAGTACACACTCTTAAAACTTGCCAAAGGATGACCTTGACTGCTGCACCTCATTGCTTGCATTAGCCTAAGCAACTTGGCACACTCTTTACAGTTTCAGTTTAGATTGTATCCTCGTTCCCTATAGATTGAATCGTGGTTTTTCCCCTTCATAGTGATCATCAGTTACTCTGTAACAGGCATTCTGATTGGCCAGAATAATGAAATTATTATAACCTTATTGCTGTGTATTAACTGATGTGTTCCGAAATAAAACATTGAATCTTAAAATCTCTAACTTTATTTTTTTTATTTTCATTATTTGCAAAAGTATTAATGGCAACATGATAAACAAACTTGTATGACATCTTGGCTTATCCTGCAGCCTCAAATGTTTGTTATATTTTTTTTATTCACTTAGGTAGTATGAAAGATTCCCTTAGCTTTGCTGATTGAAGATTTACTTACATTTATTGAACATTGACATTATACACATTTTTGGTGGGATTTGGATGCATCGGATGGTAGAAATTATCTTGTTTTGACAAAATTTACTTTTATATTCAAGAAAAAAGAAGTTGTAGGTAGTTGTTCCTTTTTTTTTTTTTTAAAGATAAGCAATCAATATCAAACTTGACCATTTTCATTTTGATTTCATTGAAGTTTCATGATTATGAAAATTGATTAATGCATTCTGTAAAAAAATTGTTTTAGATATATAGTTTTTTTAAATCTCAATAAAGAAGATGAAAGTAGGAGGAATTGAAATAGAGGTCATGTAATTGCCCAAACATCTATGAAACATTCTGCTAGCATTTTAAGTCTTAATTGAATCTGGTATTCATAAGGTCCTTTCAGAAAAATGGGGATAACAGTCCTGTTGCAAACAAGCAACAACAAAGAAGAACTGTTTTGTAAAGAACTTCCAAAATTGAAGTGTTGCTGTTACTTGATGTGATAAAATAAATTTGTGACATTCATATTCAATTCAATTGATTTTAATAAATGCATTAATGATTTTATTTAGATTTGCATTTCTGGTTCCTCAGTTATTACCAGCTATTTTAAGGTCATTTAATCTCTTAATAAGAACCTTCTTCAAAAATAGAAAATATTTCAAGGTTAAGTTTAGAGAAAAAATTAGGCCAAAGATTTTAATATTTTTGGTTGTAAGAAATGTTAGATCCTTGAATTTAGAATAGATATTTGTTGATTAGAGAAATTAATGGCTTTGCTTTTTTCTGGTTGAATTTACTTTTCAGATAACATACCAATGAATAATTTTGTCAGTAGAAAACAGCAAGTTTTCTTTTTCAACTAATTTTTTACAAGATATTACTTGTTGGTTTTGTCCAGCTAAAACAGCAGTTCTCAGTCCTTTTTTTTCACTCCTGTACCCTTTGATTAGTCTTTTTATTTTGGAGTACCACTTACTGTTAAGTCCCCCTACCATCCTTCCAGGCAAAAAAAAGTTTCTATTGACATTAAGGGCTTAGGTTAGCTCATGTGTCAAATGACTCGAATTAATTTAATAAAATTTTTAGGATTTATTTTTGATTTAACATTTTATTCCATTTTTTTAAAGGTATCATAATGCCAATATTGGAAAGGTGGCTGTCCGTAGCAGAAGGTCTATGAGGGTGGCACATGTGCATGCACACACACATACACACAGGATCAGACTTGTGGTAAAATTATAAATTTATGATCATTTAAACATTTCATCATATTTTAAGTAATCATATATATTCTATTTTTTAGAAAAATATCTTATCTGGGTAAATAATACAAGAAATATATACATATCACTTTATTAGAAGAATTATAAATAATTATATGACATTTTTTCAAAAACATGGAATGTAGAAAAAATAAATCTAGATTGTCATGTCATCAAAGGAATACAACTAAGACGACTGGGCTCAAGGAGGAAAAACTCTTTCCGATAGAAATTTTAATTTTGTCTATAGTTTGCGGAAATTTTGGATAAAATCTGTAATAACTACGGAGAAGCCGTAACATTTGGCATGTATGCAGTATATACAACAGTACTTATGATGAAAGCTAAAAATTACTCATCACATTAATCAATTTTATCATGTTTTAAATAAGAGTGTCAAAACAGCTTTGAGAAGATTTGGGATATTTTTCTGCATAACCCTACAAGTAAATAACAAACAAAAGGACAGGAAGAACAGTCTAATAAAGGTACAGGTTTTACTAATTCTCGGATGACAATTACATAATCATACAATATGAATGGTGGTGGGTGGGGTTAGTGACAACCAATTATCAGGTCTATTATTAGGTCTTAATCTATTCCTTCCTTTTTCATATTTCCTTAAAAGGCTTTCAGGCTTATACAGCTTTCACTTGAACTTGGGGGAAACATAATTCCAGATTTTATAATTATTATTTTAATCTATGTTTTGTGTTTTCAACCATTAGCAAAATCACTTTTGTATAGCACTAACTGGTCTGCTGCATATCCACAAGGGTACACATATCATAGGTTAGGAACCTGAGCTAAAGCTACGGAACATAAGTTAGGAAGCTAAAATATTCTCCTCCAAGTTCTGGAGCATGCCAAATTGCAGTTAAGAAAATTTTTTCATTTAAATTACCATGTATGAAAATTATGTTTTGAAATGTCAATAGAGGTTTACAACATTGGATGATCAAGAACTGGAATGTCTTCTAGTGAAGGGGGAATCACATCCCTTTTGGGAGAAAGTAAAGAGCTTTTAAATATTAGTTTAATTTGACATTTAATGTACAGTATATTAATAAAGAGTATTGTTAATGCGACTGCACTTAACACAATACGTAAATGGAATATACATTAACAATGACTTCCTAAAATGAACATCCTTTGAGTATGGAGAAAGGAGTATTTCAACGGTGCATGAAATTCAATTCCAGCATAGGGGCGCCCCCCCAAGCATCTTTTGCAGTCTACTGCAACTTCCCTCAAAAATTGCAGATCCTTTCTTTTTCTTAAAGTATATGGACATGGTCTAGCTAAGCTGACCCAAGTGGAATAAAATCTGCCATCACATTAATAATAAGAGTAATAAAGTTAAGTAAAAGAACATGAAAGTTGTTACTCTTGGAAGACTTCCTTCACCAAATGGGGTCAGTTAGGTTTCATGAACAGGAAAACAGAATTCGTTAAAAAAGTTATTGTTATTGGTTGAGAGATGATAATTTAAAGAAAGAAATATCAGTTTGATGGTGAAATATCCAACAATATTTATGATGGCACATAATAAACTGGAATTTGTATTTTCAATTTTATTTATTACATATTGCAATACAAACTATGCATTACTGTTATTTTAATCTCATGTTAGTAACAAATTGTAGAGTGATTTTATTTTATTCATTAAATATTTTGCAAATCAACAGGGAGACATCAACCCCCCCTCCCCCGATTCTAAGAAACATTATTATTTCATATATCATTAGTATACTGATAAAAGTGACCAAGTCAAAATTAAAATGAGTTAATGTGTTCTTGTTATTCTAAAATGTAATCTCTGTAACAAGAAAAATCATGCATATCAATATATCGTGAGTTAACAATTTATGCTGCACATATATTGATAAGCATAATTTTTTTTGTTAGAGAGATGACATTTTTTAAATCAAGAACACATTAACTGATTTTTCTCTCGACTTGGTCACTTTTAGCAGCATACTAACGATATATAAAATTAATTTGAAATGTGTAGATGTAAATATGTTTTAAAAGTTTAAAGAAGGTTGTTTTTAACAAGTTTAAAATGCAATAATATTATAAATAACTGAAATTAAAAAATACACACCTCTAAAAGCACAATTTTTTTTAATATCATTGGAAGTAAATGATGAAGCAAACAAAATAATCATAACTTGGATACAAAATAATTGCTGCAGTAAGATGATAGCTACTGAATAGAGTTTATAGTATTCTCAATTGTTGATGTCCATATGAGGCCAAGTGAAATTCAAAAATGCGACCACTTAAAACTTTCAGTCATATTTTGCATTAATATACTTTAACATAATTATTAAAATAAAATTTATTTTGCACTGGACACAATTTAAAATATTTGAAATTCACATACCTATAAAAAGTTATTGTGATTTTAGTTTCCATATTTTGTAGGAAATACTTTGAAAGAGTTTCCTACAATATATATTTCTACTCTCTCTTTATATATTTTTATATCCAAAAGCAAAGTAAAAATATTATATATTTTCATAGTAAACTAAGTACTGGATCCTATAAGTACAAAGCAAATGTAAAAAGAATTAATGCATCAAAGAATTCAAGCATTATTTTAAAATTAGAAATTATTCATTATTGTGGATCTTGGATATAACTATAACATCAAGCACGATTCAACTTTAAAATAGGGTAGATGCTCCAGTTTTGGCCACACTAAGAGAAAAATTGAAATTGAAATTTAAGAGTGGATGACTGTTTTAAATCATACTTATACTATTCTTTAGCAAATTTCATTGGCTTTCTGCTCGTTACAAAATTTTTCTGAAGACTATTTTAGATTTTGAGTTATGAATTTTTTAATAAATTAGCCCAATTTGCACCAGTTTTGGCCACACTAATATTATATTTTTAACAGACATTTAAATGAATTTTAAGCAAAAATAAATCATTTTTATGCAGTATGTATTTTAGTACATTATTTTCTATTATTTTAAATCTGTTTTTTTATGAATTTATGAAGATATGTAATAAAATTTGCCTAAGCTGATTTTAGCTGTAGATTTCAATTAAAAAAAAAAGAAGGAGAAAACAATAATTTAATTTGGTTGATAAAATACAAACTGTATATACGCGCATATTTTTTTTTTTGATAAAATATGAAACAAAAACGGGGAGAGAAATAAACTTATATTGCAAAAGCACAGATTTTTTAAAAAAATCTTACAAATCAAGAATTTGCATTATTATACTCACTAACAATATCCATAATTATATTTTTTATAATTTTTAATTGCAACAGTAATCAAATTCACACACACATCAGAATCATTTTTAAAATTAGAGCAATCCATGCATATAAAAGAATATTCCTCATCGCTCCAGTCAGGTTCCTTAAGTTGAAATTTTCTAACATAATTGTGAGGTAAACATTCAAAATGGAGATGTTTTTGACATTCCATTTTGAATGGCCTTAACTGCATTACCAACTTAGGAAAATCTTTTTATAGAGATGCTACTTGCCTTCTTATTTTTAATTGGAGCCATTACTATGTAAAATGAAAACAAAACTAAAACAGTTACTTTTATTTCAGAAACAAAGCATATCAGTAACTTTTTATTTTAGAAACAAAAAGTAAATCAGTTGCTTTTATTTTAGAAACAAAACTAAATGAGTTGATTTTATTTTACAGATATTCTTAAATTTATGTAATGGCTAAAAACACAATAATGAAGTTATGTGGCCAAAACTGGAACATGGAGTGTTCCACTTTTAGACACCTGCATGGCCAAACTGGCACATATAGTAAATTTAAAGTACCAGTTTTGGCCACCACCCATTTAATCTTAAAAATTATTAATTTTGATGAAATCAGAATAAAAAGAAAGCTTGCCTCATAAACCATACGGGTAATTAGTCTCAGATTAATCATTTAATTCTGAGATCTTGATGATGAAAAACTGCAAATACTTGTTCCTTAACAAAAACTTTAACAGTAGTGAGTATACAATATATAATCATGCATTTAATTTTTTTACAAGTCACATGTTTCAGGAAAATGAACCAATCAGAATGAAAATAGTAAAATAAGGATTGTTTAAAGTATTGGAATGCTTCTTATTTGTTAATTTGAAATTACTGGTTAATTATTGGAAAAACGGATCCAATATTACCAAAAGTGGAGCATCCACCCTACTTTGAATGTATGAAAGGATGCGCAAAATGTAGCAAAATACAAAGGTGACAGCAAAATATGTAGGTATGCAGTAAATTATGTCGATGGCAAGCAGAGTTTACATCTCAGCTTCAAAATATTTAGAGTATGAAAATGAAATCGGATAATTTATCACTATAATAATAATAATAAAGTACTTAATAATTTTGCATCTACAGTAAGGTTTCACAATATTGTTGGGAATATTATTAAAAATATACACTAAAAGTACTGTTATAAATATTAACTGTTAACACAAAGTATAAAAACATTTTAAATATTCAAAATATCTATATAAAGTTAAAACAAAACAGGACAATGTATGTTTCTAATCTGTATATTTATAAGCACTTAATTTAAATAACAGAGAAATTTTAAATCACGGGAATTAAAATATAGGTGACTTCATATACTCAATATTTTTGGGAATTTTCAGCAACTAATGTGACATACCTCATACAAAGATGGAATTTTGAGCTATTTTTATACTTTTCCACCAAATAATTGTTAACTTACTTTTATAGTTTTAATACACTGCGTTTCAAACTTGAAATGAAAAACTAAAATTTTTTGTGTTCAGTAATTTCGAAATTCAAAGATATAAAATATTTTTCAAAGATAATCAACCATTATCTATCTTTTTTTTTCATGACTTTTAAATTTCTACTCTGAACTACTAAACAGTTGTTGCTTTTTTTTAATATTTTCCATTCGTTTCATACTTTTGAATCTCAGTTGAAGCTGATTGCGCATCAGATGTACTGTATTATTGGATCGCAGATTCATGTTAGTACGTTTCTTGCACATGTTGGACTTACAAAATCTCTTCTGAATGAAAAGATAGCACCTTTGCTTCATTCGGGTATTTTCTAACCACCTACTCTTTAGTGAATTTTAATAACATCACCTGTGCTGCTAAGCTACCATAATTTTTTATAAACAACTTCCATTCTTCTGAATAAAAAACTTCCTTGTCATTACTCAAGACATATTCCTGGGCAATGCTCTCCAGATCCTTGTCCTGGTGCATGTCTGCAAGGACCAGGACCTCGCAAACATTGGATGGACACAAATTCTTCTTCATAAATGATGAGCAGCACTGTTTAAGGGAAGCAATTTTATACTCAATAGAAGCAATATACAGATCCTTTGCACTTTTCATTTCAAGATCTCCAGCACAGTCCGTGTAGATAAACTGAAGCATTCGGCTCAGGGTGTCCGAGCTGATATTCTGAACTTCTATGCATTCGTCAGCTTTCTCTTCTTTCATATCCGTCGTAAACATTTTCTTAAATTCAGGAGACCTGGCACAGAGAACACTTCTGTGAGCGGGAAATGTTTTAGTGTCGGTTCTAAGTTTCATGTCACAAAAGAGAGGATTATTATACAAGGATGCCATGTCCTCTTTTAGGGTGGTTAATGGCAAATACCTTTTTCCATCAGTGGCCAAACACTTGTCTTCATCACTGGATTGGCTTTCCTCAACATTGCACGGATTTGATGAATGGAGACAATCTGAAACACTTAAACATACCTTTTCGGAATCGGACGTCGTCAAGTTTTCCAGATCTGTGGCTTCACAAGACAAGTTTTCATAATTGTGAAATTCACTTTCAGCGCATTCTGATATAATTCCAGGGTGATATGATACCTCAAGTTGGAGAGTTAGTGTCTTGTTAGGTAAATATTTGGAACAAAAATCCTGATACATCAAATAAGTGTGTTGATTCGCTAAAGGCAAGTGACTTGCTAGGCAATTTTTTTCATTAAATTCTTTTCTATATCCACTGGCGTCTAAGGCAAATAATTTAAAAGAATACCAACTAAAACTTTTACATTCAACGTACTTCCTTTGAAATACAAACTCGTCATAACTTGCGTACACATCTAAAGAAATCAGATTAATATCTGTCGAGGGGGACAAAAAATTAACAATTGCGCTTGATGAAAGACTGAAATTGTCAATAGTTGCGTTTAAATTGATGCATTTTGTTCCAATTACAGACCGAAGACTTGAACACTGTCCTTCTTTTGAAATTGTAGACCAGGTATTCCACAATTTGCAGCAAACTGTCAGGACACCTTCAAGCAAATAAGCTTCCTTTTTTCCTGCAAGAATCTCAACTTGCTTCACTTTCAATTCGTGACTGATAGTTTCTGGAGCAAACTTCTTCGTACAAGATTTTGATTTTAAAGGCGACCCATCACTTCTCAAAAACGAAAGTTCATACCTTAAGTCAATAAGATTCGGACCGTTATCTTCTACATCTCTCTGAAGAGTGAGACTTAAATATTTTTCTGCTAACTGCCAATTTGGAGACAAGCTTAATTTCCAGCGGGTGTTCGTCAACGTTTCTGTAAGAAACTGAGGACTGTAAAGAGTATCATTCCTTTTTTGAAGCCAGGATTTAATATTTTCTATACTCCATTTCACTTCAAATGCAGTTTGTCTTACGTCCATCATATCCAGAGAAAGAGAGAAAACGTAATAAAACTCGTACGGCGGTGTTTTCATCGAATGAAGAATCGGGAGGGAATTCCCCTTTTTCCAGACGGGACGATTGTTTCTGCGCGGTCTTCTGAGCACACGTGTCAAAAATTATATATGAAGGTCATTCACTCAATTTCGATAGAAGAACTTTCAGTAAAAGCAGTGGCGAATCCAGGATTTGGGTTGGGAAAAGTTTTGTGTCGTCGTGACGAATGTCAATTCTTATATATTATGTAAATCAAAACACTTTGACTTTACTAGCCTGACAATAAGAATCATAAAGAACACTACATTACTTTCTATAATTTTACAATTTAACAAAAAACACAATAAAATAACTAGCAAAAAAAAAAGTTTTTCACCGTGTAAACGCTGCAAATACAAGTGGAATGACTACAATAGCGGGAAAACTTTCGAGCCTGTCAAAAACCAGGAAGAAATGTTTTCCCTTGTCTTAAAGGGAGATGAGAAAAAACAGCTGTAGTGATTTTAAATAAAATAAAGAATTCTGGTCTAGCTCTGGGGGGGGGGGCGGCCGCTCGATAGCCACCCTCTTGGATTCGCCACTGAGTTAAAAGAATAGTTAAAACCCGTGGTATTTAACATTAAGCCATGTAATTATCGTACAGTTCACAGATTAGTTTTTCTTTTATTTCAAGCTGGTATAAAAAATAAACAAACTGTTTAGTAAATTAATTTTATTAACTGCCGTTGTAAAAGACAGCGAAAATGCTTTTAGTCGCTTGCATAACTCTTCGTCTTTATTAATTACTGTAAAATTTTTATATTAGAGTCAAATGTTTCAAGAGTAGTAAAATTTTAGTAATAAATGTACAAAAATGAAAAGAAAGAGAGAAGGGGAAAAAAAAATGTAGATGGGGGGATTCTGAACTAACATTTTACGATTTTAAAAGAAAACTTGCGAGAAATGGACGATGTCTATGATATTATCTGATATTTAGTTAGTTATATATTAACGTCCCGTTTTGAAGCAACATGAGGACTATATTTTGAGATCGACCTCGTAATTTTGAACCGCTGTCAGATGACGAGAGCGACACTTACCCCATAGGCGGCTGGTGCACCAAAAAAGTGGGGGGTCAAAAGAGATGCGAGTGTGTGGGTGGGGCGCCCCTAAAGCTGTTTTTTTGTAAAATTGGGCTATATTATTGGATTTTAACGTCATTATTGATTAAATTCTTCGACCTTCTCTAAACAATTCGGGACACGGCCTCAAAAATCGGAACGGATTACCACCGTAGACTCCCTCCTTCCAATTCAAAGTTCCGTTTCAATTCTTATGAAATGATAACATGAGAAAAATATAAAACACTTATCTATTAAGTCAGTTCTTCTTTCTTTAAACTCGTGAATCTATCAATGATGTCGTCACAAAGCGGCGTACTCCCAAACACAGAAAAAGCAGGTCAGTTATAAATTTATTTATTTGATATTATACAATATACATCCGTACTATAAATTAGAAGAAAAATAGCCTGCGATTTTTGATTTCCGCAAATTGATCTATTACCTTATTAAAGTCAATATCTGTAGTATTTTCGATCTTCAAAACAGCAAGTGCAAAACGCCTCTCTTGACACATACTATTTCTAAGGTATGATTTTAAAGATCTTAAGCATGAAAAACTTCTCTCACATGATGCAGTTGAGACAGGTATCAAAAGAGTTTGGTCAAGTATGGAAATATGTCACAGAGTTCCTTTTCAACAAGAAAATTGCACCTTTTCCTCACTCTCCGTGAATATTTCTGGCAAAGAGTCGATGCATTTTTTATACATTTTCTGAAAAAAATTTGTATTTGTAAAATTTGTATTTGTAATAAAATTTGTTTATTTTATTGGCATATTTTAAAGGAATTATTTTTTCTATATCCTATCTCATCCTTTTGCCAACATCCTGGATTGCGCGTCAAAGTTCTGGAGTGTTTTGAGTTTAAACTCAGAAGCCTCTTCATATTAACAAAATCAACTTGATGCCACGCATTAGCCGGGAATCTACAGAATTTCTGTTCTCCGTCCCAGATTTTTTTTTAAATAAAAGAGTCCCGCATTTGACCTAAATTTGAATTAATTGTTCCAGATTATCCAACTTTTTACTGATCAATAAGTAGTGCAAATTAAAAAGAGATTAACTAGATGTATTTATGAAGTCAAATTCTGAAGAATTCTCCTTTCGAACATTTTTACTTTCTTGTATACGAGGTATACAAAGACAAAGTATTGTAATCCTCACAATATTAGACAAGTATTGTAATTCGACCATGAGGTTTCAATGAAACAGCGCATTTCAGACCTTCTGAGTCCGTAAAAACAATTTTGGTAATAACTTGTGTTTGCCTGTCTTTTTGTGAAAAAGATGACCCACAAACTTAGAGAGATGGGCAAATGGAATTTAGAATGTAGTTCTTTGCACTAAAATTGTAGATCTGTATCAAATTTTAGACAAAATTTTATCTACAGGAAGACTGTCGTCTGACCGTCCGTCAGTTTAATCATGGGAATACTATCCTCAGTAATTAAAAAAGTTTTTTTAAAAAAAATACTCCTTTATTAGCGTACCTATCAGTAGAATTTTTTAAATTTTAATTTAAAACTTGAGATCTACTGTTTGTGAAACTCACTACCAGGTGCCGCAACTACTACGAATACAAATTTAATTAAATTAACGATTAATTGATATAATCAACGATCAAAAATTTAAAATAGTGTATTGTCAATACACTATTTTAGTTTTTCAATACAATGGAAAAGATACAAGTGTACAAATTTTCAATCCTCTAGCACCCATTTACAGAATTTCATTCTCACAAACACGAAGCAAGTAAAGTTAAATAGTAACAAAAACTCTTAATTAATATATACTAAAAATTAAAAATTTTCTACTTTTTTAATCTTTCATTGAGAATTAATTATTATAAATCCTATATATTGTTTCTGTTGTCAATATCCCTTTTCCTCAACTAACACAAAGCCTACAGCTAAAAATAAGATATCATTGGCAGAATATATGGTGAGGTCGGATTAGCACGAAAAACCCAAAGAATATTTCTCTTCTTGCAGAAATTATTAATTTTGGTATACTGACTCTACATCATTTTCCGACTTAAAAACAGCCGAGACCCCAAGTTTTAGAGGCCTTGTTTACTTGATACGTCGTCAGCAAAATGGCGGCTTATAGGGAACTATACGCTAAATTGCCAAACATTTTTATATTTATTTCAAACTGAAAATACTCGTGAACTTTGTAGGTCATCCGCCGATCCAATGAAGGAAGCTTCCTCAAACTCTGTTATAGTTCTGGAAATATTAGGGCCCGATACCGTTCATTTTAGAAGAGAAGCTTCCTTTTCTAGAATTCCTATATCTCCTCCTTTGCCTTTAATTCTTTTTTTATTCTGCTCATGGAACTCGTCCTCAGATATGACAGAAACGTAGATGAGGTTCTATTGCTGGTGCATTTACCTCTTAGAAGCTCTGAATATAATGTCAGGATGCATGTTTGGCATTTCTTCAAGATCTCGAACAAACAATGACAACGAGCGTGACTATAGCACAACATTCAAAGTGACAGTCAAAGGGCGTATCTTCTTTAATGTGACAGCAAATAGCTTGAAGTTTACAGAAAGGACACTGAATACTACTTGAAGCAATAATGACTCAAGCTCCATAACATTATTTCAATAACTCTACAGACGAAATCTTGCATTCTACTCTTTTTCCATTCTATTTTTATTTGTCTCATTATCGAATATGCATTGACAGTATTTCTTGTATGCCTGGCTTTGAAGGCAGTAGAATACTACTAGAGCTAGTTCTAGCTCTTGTAATATGTGAAGCATGATTTAGCTACTCCTGCACCAGTAATACCAGACTGAAGAAATGTCTCTGCCCCCACCCCACTTTTACATAAAGGCTTAATGAGCACATTTAAAACCATGATTCTCAATGGTAAGACTTTCTTCATAACTATATTTTTGACTTCACTGTGTGTATTTGATAAACGCCATTGAATCTGTATCGCTGTGGTGTAAACTTGCTGATCTGCAATGATTACCGCTGTTTGCTTCTGATATACCTTATAATATGTTGTAGCGATGCTTACATTCATTAGATGTTTAACTGTAGCTGGAGATGTAATCTCTTCATTGGTAAAGGGAAACAACGTAAAGTGGCTTTTAATTGTTGTACGCCTGCTATCAGATTTGGAATGGAAGGCGGAAAATAATATCGGGTGCTGTTCATATTAACGAAATAATCCATTGCTGATGATTTTTAAGCCGTATGAACACCATTGCTTGCACTGAATGAAGGGCCTTCATAGGTAGTTAAAGAAATTATTTGTAATGACGGATGTTCTATTATTATTCCCAGCAGTAAAATAATGTTGTAGGATATCGGCAGCTTGATGTTTATAATTCTGCTTCATTCTACAAAATTCAAGCTCTCCGTTACCTGAATGTCAGATGTAGTATTTAAATGCCCTATTTAATATTTTGTAATAGCAGAACATCAGAATATTATAGCGTGCAAAATGAACAATCTAAAACAAGAACAGAACTTGCAAACACATTTCAAGTCTCGGTGGTCTGGTGGAAAGATCTCGGCTTCAGAACCGGAGGGTTCTATGATCGCAACCCTATTCCGCCTTGCTTAATATATGTGGCTTTTATGTGTGCCTGGCGAGCGCCAAATCTGACGTCGGGATCGTTCGTTGATGTGTCGCGGAAGTTTGGAGAAGGAATGCCGGCTGAGGCGTTGTCCTCGTCATCTGATTACGGCTCAAAAGTATGAGGGTTGTCCAAAATTGATCTCGTTCTGCATCAAAACAAGAATAAATAATACCAAACTTAACTCGAAAACAATTTTCCACTTGGTCATCATTTTGATGATGTCATTACTGAACAACGATGACAAACAATGACGCACGAATTGTCCCTGTTCTGCTCTCAATTACTATATTTAACCTTTTGGATCAGATAATAGTCAAATATAACAGAATTCAAGATAAATAACAAAAAAAACAAGAATATAATTTTGAAAAAAAAAGGCACTGACCCTCATTTTGATGACGTTATTACTGATCAACGGGGGCTATAAAACTTTAGAGGGGGGTCTCAGGTGTTTTACATTCATTAAATCGCATAGTAACCTCAAATAATTATACCTCAAAGGGCATGTTTTCTGACTGAAGTGAAATTTGTTTCAGCTAACCAACCGCACTATCTCGTTAATGTGGCGCGGAATTTCGGAGACGGGGATGCCAACTCAGGTGTCATCTCCTCGTTGCCTGACCAAGGTTCATAATTATAAGATCTTCCACCAAATAGCCCTCGTGTTTCTTGGAAACAGATCGTAAATAATACTAAATTCGAAAACTGTCTTTCGTTTGCCATCATTTTGATGACATCATTACTGACCAAACATATTGCACAATAATTCTCGAATTGTCCTGTTATATTCTTAACAGCAATATTTAATCTTTCGGATCAGATAATATAATAAAATGTAACAGAATATGAGATAAATAATTAAAAACAAGAACATAATTTTGGAAAAAAATATTTTTTGATGACCGTCATTTTGATGACGTCATTACTGGTCAACTATGACTCTAAATCTTGGGGTTTTGGCTGTTTTTAAGTCAGAAAATGATTCAGAGTCAGTACTCAAAAGTTCACAATTTTTGTCAGAAATGAAATATTTTTCAGCTAATATTGCCGACTTTCAAGACAGCATACTCTCTTTGCTTTACAACACATTGCTTTCTTGAAAATTTTTCTTCTTCAAAATTTAAGTGAAAAGGAAAATTCCCTCTAAGGCCAACTTAACCTAACTCATGTGTTGGAAACTCAAGTGAAACATTTAGTTTCTCAACATGCTTCAATAATAGGCAAAATCTTATAACGATGCCGGATGTTCAGATTGTGTCGCATGCTGCTTAAAATCACATCGCGTGCTGTGTTATTTGTATTCAATGTTTGTTTGTTAAATAAATTGACTTAATTATTTTCTGTTTGACTTTCTCAAAGTTTCTATCTTTATTTAGAATTTACTTAGATTTAGAATTTACTTGGCACGAGTGTACATAATTAACTCTTTGCACTCGGAAAACTAATTACAGGGTAACAAAAAAGTATAGGGATCAGTTTTGTGGTTATCTACCGGTAAAGTTATAAAACCTTTTTACATATGCAGCATACAGATCGAAAGCTCCGCTATTAGACTTTTAATTGCAATACTGTTCGATAAAATCACAATAATGCCTTTGAAGAAATTTGACCAAATGCTGATTGGTCAAGTACAAGCATTTTTAGAACTTCGATGGAGCCACGGGATTATACTAACCCATTTTAAAAAGAAAGGTATTGCGATTTCACTCAGCCATATCAGTCGCATCAAGAACTCAAAACTCGGATCGACGAAAAATGATTCAAAACCGATAAAAAAATGGACGACAATCCAAATTGAAGAAATCACATTTGCAGAGGCTTGAGAAGATGGCATCGAAACCGGATCCACCAACACAGGCAAGCATGGCTAAAGCTCTTAACGTGAGCCAGCAAGTTGTAAGCTGTCGACTAAATCATTCGTTAAAGAAAAAATGCCATTAAAAAACCTAAATGCCATTACTTGAATGAGAAATCGGTGCAGATTGGGAGGCAACGTTCATGGCCACTCTATAAGCTTCTCCGTAAGGACAGATGGCGAAAGTTCATTACAACTGATGAAGTTTGGATCTATCTATCCGATACCAATGCTAAATCTAAAGCTCAATATCTTAGCCGTGACCAGAACAGGTGAGACTTGACTCCGTCAACCGAGGGCAACGGTCAACCACGGTGCCTCATCCCAAAGGCGTAATGGTTTGGATGGACATTTCCGCCAATGGTGTTACCAAACCACGGTTTGTGCAATCTGGGGCCAAAATAAATTCTGAGTATTACATACAAAAAAAATTAAAGCCCTTTCTTAAGGATGATTACTGCAGATTGTACCCAAATGGTGATGCTGTTTTTCATCAGGATTCTGACCCATCGCATGCATCTAGGGTCACCCAGAAATTCCTCACGGATCAGCAAGTGCAATTCCTGAGGACGTAGCAATGGATGCCAAACAGTCCTGAAGCTGCAACATGTGACTATTTCCTATGGGGACATCTGAAAAACAAACTGAATAAGCGAAGAGTTTCTAAGCTGAGAGGCCTTAAAAAGGCTATTAGAGAAGAGGCGAAGAAAATCCCCCAGGAAATGATTTTGCGGGCTTTGAAATCATGGCCGAAGCGTTGTAGACAAATCTATTATGCCGAAGGTCGACATATTGAGAAGCATCGCTGAATTTGTGTAATAACTTTTGGAAATAAAAACCTTCAAAAATGATCCTTAAACTTTTTTGTTACCCTGTAGATGCATAATTATTGACTGATTATAAGGTTTCATTTCATTGCTTTGAAACGTAAAAAATATAATTGTATAAGTTAATTTTTCCTCAAAAATTTTTCTACGGCTTCATACAAATCTGTAGGTATTTTTTTTTTTACCATCGAAATCAAGAAAGGTCAAAATGGTGCGCCGTCTAGAAAGGTGACTGAGAGTAGACTCTCGAGTGCAAAGGGTTAATAACTATATTTTTTTCTAGGTATTATTCAGACCTAATAAAGGTAAATAATTCCTTCATTTCTTATTCACTTCAAAAAAAATCAGGACTGAGGAAGGTGGTGACATTAAAGACATTCGGGATAAGTTACACGCATCTGCAATGTTTCCGACGGACAAAAGTAGATCAAAATAAAAATTGGAATCTCAGAGTTACGAATTTTTTATTTCAACAATATAGCACAATAAAACATCCAAATAAAAATTTATATTATATTGAACCGAATTTTATTAAAGATTTAGTGAAATCTCTTATGTTATAAAAACTTGTTTCATTCTATATTAACCTAAAAATTATTCTGCATAAAAAATCACCTTTTTTTAAATAAATGGTTTGTGCTCGTAATCAAGTCATATAATAATTTTCGTGTGTTAGTCAAAAAATAAATAAGGTCAATGAATTTTTTCGTTAAAACTACTGCTACTAATTATAGGTGTCAATACAAGACCAAAATTTCAGCAAAATATTAAATCAAACAAAATATTCTACTATTAATTATTCCTGTTTGTTCTATTAATGATTACTACAAAATATCCCAATTCAAATAACAAATAATACACGATAAGTAACTATATTTATGCATGATACAAAGAAGCATATTTAAAAATATAGGAAATTAAAACATTTCGATATTTAGAAATAGAAGAAATTCATCAACAAGCTGTTTTATCCAACGCAGAAAAAATATTTCCATGTGTGCTTATTCAATTTTTTTTAAATAATGGAAATAAATAAAAAAAAACCCGTTTTTATTAATATAACAGGAGAAAATAATTTTTTAAATCGAAAATATAGGAATAAAAAAAATCGTAAAAGCGTGAGGCGTTAATAGAAGAACTCTAAGCAAATTGGATTTTTAAAAGTTGGAATTATAACATATTTATGTTTCATTTTCAAAAAGAATGCTTAGAAATTTTATTTCCTGTGATATTCGTCATGGCTTAATTTCTGTACACTATAGGTTCCAACACCTCACGTTTTTATTATTTTGTTTTGATATCCACATTTTAGATAATATATAGTTTCTCCTTTCAAACTAATAATATGGTGTTTACAAATTTTTAATTCTTATCATTTCTACTTTTTAGTCTTTGATATGTTTCATAATGAAAGCTTGTAATCATTTTTTTCTCAAACTTATTACTACATGAAGCCTCTGATATGGAATAAAAATTAAATTGAATTAATTGTTTAACTGATAATTATACTTTGAAAATATTAAAATATTGCATTGACATCGGAAAGTATATGAAATTAGAGAATATCAGTATATCAAGAAACGAGATAAAATAGATTACAAAATTCCACTTCTAGAAACATGAAATAAGCCAAGTTAAAAATAACAAATAATATATATATATATTAATTAGTATTAAAAGTTTCTGCTAAAAGTAACTGTCTTTAATTTTTAACCTACATATGAAAGCATGCAATCAAATATGCATATTCGGATAAACGCTTTAACTTTGAAGAAACGTTACATTACAGGCATTCTGAAACAAAACACAATATAAGCAGTATTATATGCACAGTAATTTTTGAATTATTTGCATATTTATGCAGCTCGTACAAAGAATAAAATTAAATTCATGAAAACTAGCACTTATAGATGTGCAATTATAAACAACTTAATTAAAGATTGCATTTTATTTCATACCTGGGTTGGTTTAGAATTTGAAAATTAAGCTTACTAATCAGTTCAATTTAGACTCCGCTACCAGAGATTGTTTAACTGCTTTCAAATGACAAAGAAATCATTCATTTATTTTTTCGTGAATTTCAAGTACATCATCTGTGCTGCTAAGCCACTATAATTTTTCATAAACAACTTCCATTCGTCTGAATAAAATACTTCCTCATCATTAGTCAACACATATTCTTGGGCAGCGGACTCCAGATTCTTATCCTGATGCATGTCAGCGAGGACCAGGACCTCGCACACGTTGGCTGGACACAAATTCTTATTCATAAAGGAAGAGCAGCGCTGTTTAAGAGAGGCAATATCATACTTATCAGAAGCAATATACAGATCCCTTGCGCTCTGCATTTCAAGATCTCCTGTACAGTCCGTGTACAGAAACTGAAGCATCCTACGTACAGTGTCCGAGCTGATGTCCGGAACGTTGATGCATTCGCCGGCCTTCTCCTTCATATCGGTCGTGAACATTTTCTTAAATACGGGAGACCTGGCACTGAGAACGTTTCTGTGAGCGGGGAATGTTTCGGTGTCGGTTCGTAGCTTCGTGTCACAAAACAGCCTTTCGTTATACATGGATGTCAGGTCCTCTTTGAGGGTGGTTGATGGCAAATGCCTCTCTCCTGCAGCGTAGAAACACTCGTCTTCATCACTGGATTCATATTTCTCAATATCGCACGGTATCTCTCCGTGTTCTGATAGATGGAGACTGCCTAATAGACTGAAATGTGCTTTTTCACAATTAGAACTGTTTACGTGTTCCAGATCAGCAGATTCGTCAGTCAGTTTCTTGTCATTGCTATCATCATATTCAATATATTCTGATTCGACTCCGGGGTAATATGTTATTTCCAGTTGGAGTGTCAATGTGTCATTTTTCAAAAATTTTGAATCACTGTAATATCTATGAGAGTAAGTAGTTTGAAACGCGCATGATCTATGGGAGGTCAGGAGTGTTACTAAATTAGCTTTAGTAATGCTTTCCGTCCGTTGCCCTCTAGCGTTCAAGGCAAATAATTTACAAAAATACGAGCTAAAACATTTACATTCGACTTCCATCCTTTCAAACCACATCGGGCCGTGTGTTTGTAGGTGGACATCGAAAGATATGAAATTTATTTCTGAAGAAGTAGACATAAAATTCACAGTCACATTAGAATCATAATTTAACCTACTGAAATTATCGATAGTGCCATCCAGAATTATGCATTTTATTCCGATTACAGACTGTATTGAGCAACGTCCTCCCTTTGATGTAGACCAGGCCTTCCACAATTTGCAACAAACTGTCAGGACACCTTCCGGCAAGTAATCTTCTTTTTTTTCTTCAAGACTTTTAACTTCCTTCACGTTTAGTTCCTGGCTGACAGTTTTTGGAGCAAATTTCGTCGTGCAAGATCTTGATTTTAAAGCCGACCCATCACATGCTAAAAAAGAAAGTTCGTAATTTAAGTCTATGGGCTCTGGATGGCCATTTTCTACGTCTCTCTCAAGTGCGAGGGTAATGTATTTTTCTGCCAGGTGCAATTTCCGAGACAATCTTAATTTCCAGCAAGTGTTCGGCAACGTTTCCGGAAGAAACTGAGGACTGTAAAGAGTGTCATTGCGTGTTTCAAACCAGGATCTTAGATTTTCTATGCGCCATTTCACTTCAAAAGATTTTTTGCTTCGGTCCGACATAGTAAACGGTATTGAAACAACAGGGAAGAAATCTAAAATAATTCTTATAACCGCGTTGTCATCGAATGAAAAACATGCAGAGAATTTCCCCTTTTACGAGTCGAGGCGACTGCGCAGAAGGATTTTACCTAAACAGCACACAAGTTTATCAAGACGGATGTATCAAAGCTATGCATTGTTTTACGATAAGTTTTTCAGATAAAGAACATCTGAATTGAAAAACCATTGTAACATGATAACAAAGATGATTGACGCAAGATTACCATAATAGAGTTTTTACTTCCTCTTATATGAAGTATAGCAAGAAAAAGTTTTGCAATCGTCAAAAAAAAAAAAAAAAAAAAATGCAAAGACGAGATTTTGAATAATTTTCATGGTTTTGACCGTTTTGAGTTCGAAAAAAAAATTTGAAACTAAATCCGTGAGCACGATAACTCAAAAACTCAATGAGCTAGAGGAATGAAAGTTGGCATGTGGTGTTTTCACAAACATTGTAGATACGTTTCAAATTTGGGCCCAATTGGTGGACAAGAAGAAATGCAAAGTTCACAATCGATTTTCTTCACTACACAACGACGCTAAAAACAATAGGCGCCATATTGTTTTGTACGAGAAAATATTCCGTTAGTTTATATGTAGAATATGTTCACCACATTTGAACAATTAGGTAAATCAACCTGAAGGGAAAATAGTAAAAGTATTCGCAACATGCATGACTTTTTTATGCTTATTTATTTCTTATCAACTTAAAAAAATTTAATAAATAACTAGTTCATTGTTTATAATCTTTTTATATATAATTTTTTTCTTCTTTTTTACATTTTGTTGCACTAATGAAAGCCATTTTTTTAAATATTTTTTTTATTTTCTAACCTTTAGTCTTTAATGTATATCATAATTCATTATTATAATTATCAATGAGTCTGTAATCATTTTTTTAATTCGTCTCCAGAAGGCACCTCTTACACGAAATAAAAAATAGACAAAACTTAAAAAAATATTTATGATTTTCTGAAGATACTTGACAATTATATTTTCATCGAGAAAACACAAATGTACAGAATTTCAGAATTCTAACCCATAAGGAAATGAATGAAAAATCGATCACAAAATTCCACCTTTGGAATCCTGAAATGTAGAGTGAAACATGAATAGTATTGTTTTCAGCTCGCCTCACGCTTTTAAATTATATGTATTTGACAGTATATGTATTTGTGCGTCTGGTGGCGCTTTACAGGGCAGTCTTTCGGACCTAGCGAGCTATCAAATTTCGCACAAATATATTTTGAGGGTTGGGAATGTGCTTCTTGCAGCGAATTTTCAAAGTTTTGATTAAAATTTCAATTAATAAAATTTGAGTAAAAATTGGCAAAATTTCGACGATGACTTGATGATGAAAATATGATCGTCCAACATTAAAGTTTTAATACTACACTGTAAAAAATATCCGTTTTTTTCCCGGACTTTTTCCGTATATTTGACGGTTTAAAGCTGTTTTGTTGACAAAACGGTTTTTCACTCCAGCCATAAACGGTTTAAAACCGTCAATTCAAATTCTATTTTTCGTCATACCGTATTGCTTTCCGTACGATAACTTTCCTTTTTCTTAAATGTAATTTTATTGCATTCATTTCATGTTTTTTAATAGGGTTCCATCTCCGTAACCTTAAAACACGTGTTCTGGCAATAGTTGATTTTTACACCACTAGGTGGCGCCAATAGAGCTATAGTGACTTTAAAACTCAAATAGATTATTTTTACTTTATTTTATGAAGTCTCCGGTGATCTAGTGGTTAGAGCGACTGACTTTTATTTCTATGAACGCGGTTTCGATCCCCGGCTCGGAGGAGTTAGAAGTTTTGTCACCATCTTGCATCGAAATCGTCCAAGTTCAATTAAAAATTATATTAATTAAACTAATTGAAATTAATAATTAAGCCTTGATTAATTAATATTCCTGATTGATAATACACATCAGCACATTTCAACTCAACTCGAACAGAAGGAGAAAAACAACTCAACCCTGTCGATGACGTCACTTACTTCGATGACTTAATTTTTACGGAGAAAATTTGATTTCATACGGTAAAAAACCGTTGTGCCTACGGACTTACTTCGTAACTTTTACGGTTTTGCACAACCAACCCAGCTGCCAGTTTAAAACCGTAAATTTTACGGGATTTTTTTTACAGTGTAGATCGAGATGAGAATCTATGTCGGACACTTCGTAATTATAGTTTGCCAATAATTTATCTACTTGTGCTGTAAAATGAATGACACACGGTTTAAACTGTTATACAAAGATGATTCATGTGGATAAACAGGAAAGTATTTCAACAGTTTATACACCACTGAAAGAAAAAAAAATTATGGTCATTTTCGAAGGGCTGTGGGCTTACCTGTCAATCTTCATTGATAAAAACCTATCCACCACACATGTCATGATAGAGTTGGACAAGGCAGTAATAATACCCACGGAGTGACACATCAGATTAGTGTCACAAGGAAGCTGAAATAATAATTATTTTATTGTATACCAGCAGTACGCGCACGGCGTTGCCCGTGGAATCAGGACTTCAACAAAATGGAAAAAAAAACCCGCCCACAATGATATGAAAAAGTTATGAAAACAAAATCAAAACAAAAGATCCACATTATTGATTTTCCCACTTATTTTTTTCGCGACAATGGCATTTTATTTGCAGAAAAGTTAATTCAAAACAGTATTAAAACATTGCAACGTGAAAATTATTATACTGCAAGCAAAGTATGCGAGATGAATAAATACGTTAAGATACTGCCGAAAATAATAATCAGTCATTAAATTGAAGGTTACGACGTTACCTGCTCCGTCAACCAATCAAATTGCCAGCTGCGTTCCGGAAAAGTGTCGCGGGAGAAAACTCGCTCGAGAAAAATAACTCTCAACTGCCCAGGAAAAAATTAATTAAAAAAAAGGGGGAAAGATATTTTAACCGTTCTTGTTTTAAATCCGACAGAGCCGTTCTAGTTATAAGCTGAAAAAAAAATTGAAAATAATAGTGTTATTAGAAAGTCGGATGCAACAAATTTAAAAACAAAAATAACATTTCGATGGCAAAACTGGCTATTTTTTAAAAATTTCTCAAAATTCAGCAAACTACGTTAGAAATTCAAAACTAACTTCATTAGAACGGAAATCGCGTGCTCTTTCCGATGGTGTATCTATTTTTGTCGTACAGTTATCCGAAATCATGCTATTGAGAAATTAGTGCGAAACATCACCCAAAACAACACAAAACATTATATAAAAAATTTTCTATATTAAATTTTAAAATCCTGGCTTCGAGGTGCATTGAGTCATCATTACGACTACCTGTGTGCCAAATTTCATGGCTGTAAGTGCGATAGATTCGTCTGGACAACGCGCAAAGGCACGCAGGCATACACGCACGCGCACGCACACACACATTGCCTTTTATAAGTATAGACTATTTGTTCCGCTCATACATAATGTAATAATTCCCATTTTTAAAGCTTGTGCACAACTTGTACCGAAAATGTAAGTTTAGTTTAACTATATTGTACTCCCGTATTAAAGCAGTACAAGGGCTATTTTGGAACGAATGTTGTAATTTTGAGCAACGGTCAGATGGCGCCCTCTCTTCAAGCCTCCGCACCACGTCAGAGGGAGCTTGATTTGAGATAAGGCCCCTACGCTTGATTTAATGTTCAACAGGCTGAATGCACGGCGGATCTTCAGTGGAATCGGGTTTCGAACCTGGAACCGAAAATCTAGCTGTTCCATTTTCTTAACTCAAACCATAACGAAGTATCTTGATTTTATAATTAATGATTGATTGATAAAATTGATTAACAAAAAATTAATGTCATCTAATAAGCTAAATGAGCTTCTTCTCTTAAATTAATCTCAATAACAAAGTTATTTTATTATACCACTACTAGAAAAAAATGGCTCTATAAAGGGTTAAAGAATAAAAAAATAAATAAAAGCTTTTAAAAATGCGCAATTTAAAATTTATATTTTATCAAAAATATGAGACAGAAATACTCTAAGGAAATAGTTTTTAGTGAATGTTTCAGTTTTATTTTATGACCAGCTGATATACCCGGCGTTGCTCGGGTTAAAAAAATTTCAAGTCCAAGTACATATAACACTTTCAATTTAATAAAAGAGTTTTTCGTGGAAGCGTCTTTCGTTGATTTTCGTTAATCCGCTGACCCTTTTTGACCAGCAGTGAAAACCCTTCTTCTTTTTCTCTTCTTAGTTTGAACCACCTGAAAAGAATCTCGTAGTCCTTCGTACTCCATTTCTCCCTCTCCATCATTGCTACGGCAACAACAGAAAGTCTTTCATATCTTGGATTTTATTGACAGTATCCGAACTACAATTCTCTTCTCTTTAGCGTTTTTGTCACTGACCGGAAAAAACCTCATAGTGTTCATTCTTTTTCTCCTTAGGCTTTCTCCCTTCGATAGGAAGTGGGCTCAACAATCTTGAAGGATTTTACACACTCATTATGATCATTAAAAAATTTGTAAAATTAAATGAAACATCACGGAAAGAGAGTAATTAACATCGCTGGATTGTGGTGCAAACATACTGAAAGAGGCATATGCTACGAAATAAAAGCTAAATAAAATTTCTGCCTTTCTGTTAACATTCAAAGAAAACAATATTTTTATAATAACTTTCACAATGGTAAAAATACCGGAAGGAAGGATTTGATAAAACGATCATTTGGTTTGATTTAAATTACAATAACAGAAAGAATTGTTACAAATTGTGTATGAAATAAATTTGAAATGTTTATTAAATTAAGAAAAAGAACGCATAACATTTAAATTGAAATCATTAAAAAGATAATTTTATGCTCTTTAAGATGGTATGTAAATAATCTATGTGCAATATATTTTTCTGAAATTATTGGCGAAAAACTGAGATAAAACGCCGAAAATTGGCTTAATTTTCGATATTTAATGAAATATCTTAGGAAGTAATTTTTTTGAAAGTTTGAAAAAGTAGAATTAATCTAGGAACGGACCCCAGAATGGCATGTGCAAATTTCATGTCAAGACTATTTACCGTTTAGGAGGAGTTCTTGCGAAAGATAGACCGTTTGAACATCTTTTTTTCCCCTCCTTTTTCCTCTTCCTAGGATAGGAACTGGACTAAGTAGACTTGAAGGCTTAGCACACACTCATTTAAAAATTTGTGAACGTCATTAGATCACTGTGTAACCGTATTAAAAGCTGTAAATGCTACGACAACCGGAAACCGAGAGTAAAAAGTATACTTTGTTGTTTATGATCAAAGAAAACAATATTTTCTTATATTAACTTTAACACTGGCAAAAGCCTGCGCGAAACAGTAAATTGACTTAAATTTATTTCTATAAGAATAAAAAGTATTGCTAGAAATTGCGTTAAATATGTACTTTTAAACCTTAATAACAATCAGAGAAAACACTTTATCGCAATGGAATTAATATCATTAAAAAGATAATTTTCTGTTCTTTAAAATGGCATAAAAATAATTGTTATCTAATAAATATTTCAGAAGTTATTGGCAAAAAACGTCTAAGCAATAGGCTTAACAGCGGCAATTTTCGTTATTTAATTAAATATCTTAAGAACTAATTAACTCTGAAAGTTCAAAATAGAACCGTTGACCTAGAAATGTGCTCTAGAATGTCGTGGGCAAATTTCATATCGCTACCGTTCACCGTTTAGGAGGACTTCTTGTGACCGACCGACAGACAGACAGATGCATGTATTTTCTGCTTTATATTATAGACTAGCTGCTATACCCGCCGTTGCTCGGGATAAAAATATTTTCAAGTCTTAGTACTTATAAAACTTTAAACTTAATTAAAGAGTTTTTTGCAACAACGTCTTTCTTTGATTTTCGTCGTCCAGTCCCGTGTTGTCTGACATATCTTCGGCCAGCAGCAAAACTCCTCTTATCTTTTTTTTCCTCCGTAGTTTGAGCCACCTAGCCACGAATCAAGCCGTCCTTGCTATGCATTTTTCCTTTCCATTGATTGCTACGATGACAACAGAAGCTCTTTCATATCTTGGTTTTTATTGCATTTCTCCGGAGTACAATTCTCGTCTTTTTAGTGTTTGTGTGACTGATCAGAAAAACACTTACACAGTGATATTGCCCAGACACCAACTTCACGACTCTTTCTTCTACCGTTAAGTTAGCTTCCTACCATTAGTTCTGAAATGCGCTAAATTTAATACCAAATTTGATGAGTTAACACTTGAGAAAATTAAAGTTTTGCGGCAGTACTGTAATTTACAAAAATTTAAAAGCGTTTTCATGCCTCATATTTCAAAACTAGAAAATCACCCGTCATGGTATGACGGGTGCAAATTGCCTCTTCATTCGAGAGATATTCCATCAAACTTGACGTATTTAAATAGATATATATGCGAGAGAAATGTTTAACATTGAATGAAAACAAATAAAATAAATATATGTTTTATGACAGGAAATATGTTTTTCATTTATATATTTCTTTATTCAAAAAACCTCTTGGTTTTAAAAAAAAATATAAATTTATATATTTGTTTATTCAAAAAACTCTTGGTCTAAAAAAATCTAGTAGATATAATCTAGATAGATAGAAAATGTAGTTTCAAAACAAAGCACTTCTCTGCTTGTCAAACGTTGCCAAAAAATATTATCAAATTATATTATCACGATTGCAATAAATAATTAGATGCATCGTGGGGTCCAAACTATATCACGTGCATCAATTTACTACTTTCTATTGAAAAACGGAAATTAATTTGAAATATATGATTAATATAATTTAAAATTTCTCGGGAACTATTGATCATGGCGAGATAAATTTTATATCAAACGATATCAAATTTTATTTCATTATTTTAGAGCATTAAATTTGAAATTAGGACGGCAATTACTTTTATAAATTTAAAATTACTGAAATTCAGGTGCTCTAACAAAGAAATAATGCTGTTTAACGTCTCGCAGTGTTACGGTTGTGTTTGTTTTCAGTTTTTCTATTGGTTTGTTGGCAAAAGTTTTATTTTTGTTGACGTCAGAGCATTACTGAGAGACAGATCTGGCCTATTATATTAGTAATGGCAAGAAAGCATGGGATTAAATGCTCGAAGAAACAATGAAAAACAATTATTCTACCCCACCCCCCCCCCCTTCCTGAAATCAAATATCTGTTTCCACTTTTATATAAATGCAAAAAATATTGTTATATATATATAATAAGAATTTTAAAAGTTTAAGAAAAATCATTAAGGTCTAAAAACTATAACTTTTATATAAACTAAATAAAATAATTTTTCGCAGCCGCGGTTTTTCGTTGTTTGGTAGGAACAGGACTCAGTAAACTTGGACTTACACACTAGTTAGGATCGCTTAGAAATTTATTAAAATTAAACGCTAAACATCACATAGTAATCAAATTAAAGTCGTTGGATTACTGTACGTGAAAAAGAAAAACTAAGTATGCTCTGACATAAAACCGGAAGTGAAATCTTGGAATTCAACGTACTAAGAAAACAATATTTTCTTATCGTAATTTTAACAGCGGCAGAAGCAAGTGAATGAAGGATTTAATGAAAAGAAAAATTGACTGAAATTGAATTTTATATGAATAGAAAGCGCGCGCGTTGTTACAAAATTCTGCTAAAAATGAATTTTGAAATGTTAATTAGAGTAAAAGAAAAAATTTCACCGCAATGAAATCAGTATCATTTAAAAGATATTTTTGCCTTTTAAAATGGTGTAAGAATAGTTATTGTGCGATAATTATTTCAGATGTTCAGATAGCGAAAAATGCCGAAATTTGACCTAATTTTCGTTATTTAATTAAATATCTTAAGAATTAATTAATTGAGAAAATTGGCACAGTTGACCTAGAAGTGCACCCCAGAATGTCGTGTGCAAATTTCCTGTCGCTACCGTTCACCGTTTAGGAGGAGTTCTTGTGACCGACAGACAGACACATGTATTTTCTGTTTTATATTATAGATCCTATTTATATCTTTATGGTATTGGTTTCAGTGCCTCGTGCTTTTATTTATTTATTCAAAGAAAGCATACTACAGAGATGACTCCATTTACAGAGCGCATGATCAAAAATATACAAAAAACACAAGCCACAAAGTGAATTAAAGCATTGTTTTGAAGGCCATATTTCGGATAAAATTAATTTTCTACTTTTATTTCACTAAAAAAGCGTACTTTCTAGGCACTTTTTTATTTTTATTATTTTCTACTGTTTAGTCTCGAATATATTTCAAAATTCACTATTATAAATAGTAATAGTTATCACTAGTATAAATAGTAACTAGTCTGAATCATTGAAGTCCTTGTTTGAACCCAGGAATTTAAATTTTGAAAGGAGATTTTACTTCAAAAGCTCTGTCTCCTTCGGTTTACGATTTTCAACACTGTTTATGCTACGTACAACAAATATAAAATACGCGTGTTACGGCAGTACCATCCAATGAAGAACACGAAGGGAATTCCCCTTTTTCGAGTCTAGACGATTGCATCAAACCTGGTTAAATAATAATAAAAAAAACCCTGCTTAATAAGTCCATTTATTCAGTGCAGTTGTATAAACAGCAGGAATGTGCTACCCTCGCCTTTCTCCCATACTGTACGCTTTGGGCTACTTCGTCACATAGTGTAGAGAGTTGAGTATGCTTTTTGGAACAGTATCTTTTCCCTTTGAACCTGAATATTAGAAGCCATTTAATTGGAATGTGTGAATTAATTGTTCGGTTAAAGTGAGGAGGAATTTTCCCATAAGGATGAATTTTTAATCTGCACATTTTATTATAAATCTCTATAACGACTGAAAAAAATTCGATTACATGAGACGTAATGGAAAGATAGAGGTACTAAGTCCTAATAAATAACCTAAATATATTCAGAGTTACACAATAATATAAAAAAAAACTTAGTAAACTAAAATTCGTATCTTTGTTGAAGATGGATCACCACAATAAAGAATCGACTGTCTGCAAGAAACATTTTAAATGAGATGACGACAAAAGGATACGTCACATATTGATCGATTTCATAAATTTAGCTGGACAAAAATACTTTGGTTCGTGAAACACATGTATAAGTTTTAATATGGTCGCTATATTGACAGTAAACATGAACCTAACTAAAAAAAATGTCGTCAGTTGCTAAGATCTTCACCAGGGCTATCTTTTTCTGTATTCTATAGTCAGACTGTTTTTCAATAGCAACGCAGCTTCTTCTGATAATCGAGTTTCGTGTTTCTTAGATTTATTTCCGATCTTCGTGATTAATAATATTTGTATTACGCCTTCCAAAGTTTTTTGCCTATGAAAATATTCTTGAGAATTGTTCTTGAAATATTTAAAAATCTAATTAATTTCGAGGCTCTTGTGCTTCTTCGGAAAACTGGCCTTTTGTTAGAATGGAGAGTTCAACTATTTGTCGTCTATGAATTAATAATTTATGGACACTAGCCGGCATATAATACCAGTTATATAATTGAACATACAATTTTGCTGTATCAGAAAGTATATATTTCAAATTCTTCATCAATTTCTTTCTCGTTAGAAATGATTTGTAAAATTATTGAAAAACGTTTTATAAGTTTAATGTCTAATCCCGTTATGTCAGATGATAAGTTCGGAGTAACAAAAAATCTGCGGCCGGTATTTCCATCATTGGTTGTTCCGGAAATTTGTTTTTGCATATCTACTAAAAGGCCCATTTCTTTTCTAAATCTGTCTTGAATAACTTTTTTGCTCTTTTCTACTTTTTCCTTGTTTCGTTTTCTTGCTTGCCATTTTTTAACCTCAAGTTTATACGGCAAATGAAGGAGACGCTCGAACACCTTATCCAAGCATGTAGACTGGACAATCCAAATCTGAATTTCGAAGCATCTATAGCTTTTTTATTATGTTTCTCAAGTATATTTATTTCTCTTGGCGAACCTCCACAAATGTAACATTTCTGACTAGATTGTTCAGTCAGAAAACTACAAATTTTATGCATACTTATTTTTTTTAAATTTTCTTTTGGATTCTTTAAAAATAAAATCTAGTTCATTTAATTTTATTTATTTTAATTCATCTGTTTACTTACTTTTGGGAACATAGTGGAGAGTTGCCGAATTACGACTAGCGGGGCACTTTTTAATGTGTAATGATAGAGAAGGAATTTTAATAAAAAAAAAATAGTAGTTTATTTATCTTTAAAAAAATGTAATTAATTTTTTGTGAAATATACTTTGCCGTAGGAAAAAAAAAAATAGCTTAAAAATATTCTGCCACCGGTCCGTTCAAGGAAACCGGTTGCCTGATTGGGCCTCACCAACTTCTTTACGCACAATTAAACAAAAATATATTTTTTAAGTCTCAGTTTAACATCAGCACACGATGCATGAACCCAAGTATGAAATTTATGCACTGATCACTTCCTCTTCTCCCTTTACTTCACCACAAATGACGCATATCCTTAGTTTTTAAGGATGTGTCATTTGTGAGGAAGCAAAGGATTCCTCACAACCTTTCGGATTCAACATTTGATGGACACGATGTAATGTGCTCGAGTTATGCCACCAGATTGTTTACAAAAACTTTGTTAAGTACAATTTTTTTACATATATATAAGATCAGGTTTTACTAAGGTGAAATGTAGTCCATTTCAATATAAGATCAGGCTTTACTATGGTGAAATGTAGTCCATTTTGATCATGGAAGAGACAATATTTGGCTTAAATCTTCTTTTATTCAGGCATTGAGGATATTACGTTATTTCTTCATAGGTAAAGGATTCAATTTTTACGTAGCTCCATGACCAGTATTAAGAAGGTTACGCCTGAGCGGCGCGTTGTTGTTGAAAGCTTACATGCTGGCGTGAAAAAAGGTATATATGAATGCGCAGAACGCTTAAGTACCCAGAAAAGGGAATTTACCCTTTAGAAACTCGTGACTTGAAAAGAAAATTGTAGTGCCTTTATTATGATGAAAGTAGAAGTATTTAAAATGAGGTGTCGTTAAGATTATTTAGGAAAGTTAAAAAATTAAAATACCACATATATTAAGTTTGGCCATGTTGTTGATGTGATTGTTAAGAAGTTGGAAACATTTTATCCAATAGGTGGCGCGCACGACTTGTGTGTTGTACCACCAGGAGTCATTATTGCTTCTACGGCTGTGTAAGTCTTGTGATCGTAATAAAGAGTTGGTTATTGGAAAGAAGAGCGCAATCCTTTTTCTAAAGAAATTAAATCCACACCAGAACCAGCAAATTCTTTCGTGATATTGTACAGATGGTCCGTCGAACGTGCAGGTGAGCTCTCTTTCCAATAATTATTCGAACTTGAGATTCAAAAATTAGTTTATAATGGAGCCTTTAAAAACGAAAAAGAAAGTGCTAAAAACCGCGTTAACAAGGCTCAGAGATAAAGTTGCTTCGGCAGTAAAGGATGCAGATTCAATCGCCTTGCGATTATTTGAATCTAAAACTAGTGATTTATTCAATGACTTTAAGTTATTATTCGATTCAATTTTTGTAACCTGCAAACCAGAGGAGTTGGATGATTTCATTAAAGAGAAAGAAACCATAGACGATTCGATAGACGAATTGAGATTGAATGTTAATCGTAAAATGAATAAAACTGATCCTGAACATTCTATTTCATCTGTGTCAAGCTGTAATGCAAGTGTTCTGTCGGACGTAAAATTACCGACACTATCTGTACCAACATTTAATGGTAAAATTGAGAACTGGATCATGTTTAAAGACATGTTCGTCGCAAGTGTAATTGAAAATAAATCCATTTCAAACTCCATGAAATTACAGTATCTTAAAGCTAGTTGTAGGGATGAAGCTTTGCGAGTTATACAGTCAATCTCTATTTCTGATGCTAATTTTGATATCGCATGGAAGCTTTTAGAAGACAGGTATTCAAATAAACGGGAGCTATTAAATGCCATAATCAAAAAACTTTTGAGTCAACCTAATATAAGTGAATCATCTAGTGCCATCTTAAATTTAATCGATATAACGAATGAGTGTATTCGATCTCTAGAGGTTCTAAATTATAAAGTAGAAAATTTGTCAGAAACAATGATCGTGTTTATAATTGTTGAAAAGCTAGATAAATCAACTCGTTATTGGTGGGAGAAAGAACTGAATAATTCCGAAGACTCTGGTACTTTAAAGCAATTGCTTTCGTTTTTGCAAAGCCAAGCGAGAACCCTTCAAAACAGTAAAATAAAAGAAGTAAAAAAGAGTAATAATTTTCAAAATAAAGTTACGAGTATGGTGTCAACATCTAATACAAAAAGTACAAAATTCAAATGTGTAAAATGCCAAAGAGAAGAATTTCACGGACTGTATAAATGTCCAGAATTTATAAATCTTTCTGTGCATGATAGATGTGAATTCGTAAAAAGAAACAACCTTTGTTTCAATTGTCTGAAATTTCATGCCGTTCGAAATTGTACGTCGACCTTTCGATGTCAAAAATGTTCTAAAAAACATTCAACATTGCTTCATTACGAGAATGAAAAACAAAACAGAATTGAAAGACCGGAAATCGGAGATAGTATAAATTCTCAAAGCATCACGGCGTCATCAAGTCTCAATCCAAACGCTGCGAACTTTGAATCTTCATATGAGCGTAATGTATTTTCCGGTGCAGCTGTGAGTGGAGACGAGGTGAGACAGACAAAAACAGCAATTCTCTCAACTGCCAATATTTTTGTAAGAGATTGCTTTGGAAACTTAAAATCAGCGAGAGCTTTACTAGACGTTGGATCCATGTGTTCATTCATAACGACCGAGTTCGCTGATTTATTGCAAATTAAAAAGGAAAAAATCTCTATTGCGGTTTCTGGTTTGAATAGTGCTAAAATAAATGTGAGTTCTAGAGTATGCACCGTAGTTTCTAATAAAAGTGACTTTGAGATGCGATTAGAATTTTTATGTGTTCCTAAAATCTCAAGTATGATCCCTATTGATTCTTTGCAAATTCCTAAAGAGCATTTGCCCTTGAATATTAAACTCGCTGATCCTTATTTTTATCGACCTGGAAAAATTGATGTGTTATTGGGAGCTGAGGTATTTTACCAACTCTTAAGATTCGGACAACTTGAAATGCCCAATTCTGAACTAAAATTTCAGAACTCTGTGTTTGGCTTTATAGCCACTGGTAGCACTTCAAATTCACAATCCGAAAAAATGAAATATACTCATTGTGGGCTTATTTATGATTGCAGTGATATAGGAAATGACATCAAAAAATTTTGGCAGCTTGAGTCAATAGGAATTAAAGATGATCCTAGTTGCAATGAGGTAGATCAATCTTTAGAGATATTTGAAAAAACTGTTTGCTACAAGGATAACCGTTATGAGGTTGAATTACCATGGAAAAGGGATTGGCATGAGCTTAATGACAATTATAGTGTTGCGAAAAAGAGACTAGATTCACTTGGTCGGAGATTTAAGAAAAATCCTGATCTAAACTTGCAATATCGTGAAACCTTGCATGACTATGAGAAGAATGGCATAATAGAAAAAGTGCCTAATCCTGAAAACCCTATAAACAAACCGGTTTTCTATATGCCTCACCAACCAGTGTTTAGGGATGAGAGTTCGACTACAAAAATGCGTATTGTTTTCGATGCGAGTTCAAGTCATAGCTTTCAGCACTTGAGTTTGAATGATTGTCTTTGGCCTGGCCCAAACTTGAATTCGAATATATTTGATATTCTAATAAATTTTAGATTGAACAAATTCGCATTTATATCTGATATTGAGAAAGCGTTTTTACAATTAACGCTAGCTGAAAAAGACAGAGATGCAGTGCGTTTCCTATGGACAGAAAACGATACTCTTCAAGTTTATAGATTTAATCGTGTACTCTTCGGAGTAAGATCCAGCCCATTTCTCCTTTCTGCCAGCATCAAAACGCACCTGAAAAAATTCCATGATGAGTTCCCGACCACGACAGAATGTTTGAATCGATGTTTTTATGTCGATGACTTCATTTCTGGAGCTGATAGCTTGCAAGATGCATTAGAAATTTCTACGCAAGCTGTATCCATAATGGACCAAGCTAGCATGGTGTTGAGGAAGTGGACAACAAATAGCGACGAATTGAGGCAGTTGTGGATACGTGAAGGTTTAGAAAATCAACTGCAGGATAACCCTATTAGTCCGAGAGCCAATTCAACAAAAGTTTTAGGGATGCTGTGGAATACTGTTGAAGATTATCTGATCGTGGGAACGCAGAGTTTAGTGGACAGCCTATCAAACAACGAGAATACGAAACGCCACCTTCTGCGTGCAATAGGAAAGATTTTTGATCCACTCGGTCTACTTTCTCCATTTATCATTCGTGTGAAGTGCATCCTCCAAGTTTTGTGGATGAAGGAAATTTCTTTGGACGAAGAACTGCCCCCAGATATTCAAAAAACGTGGTGTCAATGGGTTTCCGAGGTTCCTCGTCTGTCCGAACTACAAGTCCCTAGATATGTGCTCAGTGCTTCTACCGGAGAACCCACTGACGTCTTAGAACTTCACTGTTTTTGTGATGCCAGCCAAAAGGCTTATGGTGTTGTTATATATACAAGAGTTGTGAAAGACTTCAACGTCGAAGTGAACCTTCTAGTGTCAAAAAGCCGAGTTGCTCCTCTAACCAAAATCACCATGCCGCGACTCGAATTACTAGGTGCATTGCTTGCCGCCCGACTAGCAAGTAAAGTCAAAGCAATAGTCGATCTCAAAAGGCCTTCTAAAGTTTTCTTTTGGACCGACTCTAAAATCACATTACATTGGATCAAGGGATCGAGTAAGAGATGGAAGTCATTCGTGTCCAATCGAGTGACCGAAATTCAGAGTCTGTGTGATACAAGTGCCTGGGCTCATTGTCCTGGGAAACAAAACCCTGCTGATTTCCTAAGCAGGGGTGTAAATGTTGAGATTCTGTTAAATAGTGACCTTTGGTGGAAAGGACCTCAATTTTTGAGAGAAGTTGACTTTACAGGTAATGATGATACTTCAATCGCATTACATGACATTTCTGATGAACTAAAGAAAACGAGTGACTATTCTCCACTTACCTTAACAGTTCTTAATCATAATTCTTTGATTGATGATATTCTTAAAATAAGTAATAATTATATGAGTATAATTCGTGTTATGTGCTATGTCCTTAGATTTATTCATAATGTTAAAAATATTGAAAGACTAACGGGTCATCTTACCATCAAAGAACTGCAACGAGCCGAAATATATTTAGTTCAGTTGGTTCAACAAGGTGAGTTTGCAGAAGAGATTAAAAATCTCAGAAAGGGTGCTACTGTCCCCAGAAATAGTAAGGTAAAATCCTTAAATTGTTTTTTAGACGAGAGCGGTATTTTACGAGTTGGAGGCAGATTAAAATATGCAGATTTGAGTCTAGATGAAAAGCATCCAATAGTCCTACCCGACAAGCACCCACTTACATTAATTATTGTAAGGTATTATCATTTAAAATATTTACATGTAGGTTCTAATGCTTTATTATATCATATTCGACGTAAATTTTGGATCATAAATGGTAGAAATGTATGCCGAAAGGTCGTGTTTCAATGTATTACTTGTTTTAAAAACAAACCTGTGTTAGAGAGTCAAATTATGGGAGATTTACCCAGAGAACGAGTTACACCATCTTTCCCTTTTTGTTATGTCGGAATAGATTTTTGTGGGCCCTTCCATATAAAATTCAAAAACCAACGAAAGGGAGTACTAAATAAAGTGTATGTTTGTATATTTGTATGCTTAAGCACAAAAGCTATTCATTTGGATTTTGTATCCGATCTTACCTCAGATGCCTTTATCGCGTGCCTGAAACGTTTTTTCAGTCGCAGGGGAAAATCTTCAAAAATATTTAGCGATAATGCTAAAAACTTCGTTGGTGCAAGCACTGAACTGAAAAAATTGTATAAAATGGTTAGCCACCCAAATGAAACTTTAGCTAATTTTCTTTTAAGTGAGAACATTGAATGGAAGTTTATACCTCCAAGGTCGCCGAACTTCGGTGGTCTTTGGGAGGCTGGGGTCAAATCATTTAAACATCATCTGAAACGTGTTGTTGGGAATGCTCATCTGACACTGGAAGAATTTCTCACAATAATTCTAGAGATTGAGAGTGTTCTAAACTCAAGACCCCTTACCCCCCTGTCAACCGAGTTCGACAATTTTGAAACTTTATCACCCGGTCATTTTCTTATAGGTAGACCTTTGACTTCAATTGTTGAGCCTGACCTCCTTAATATATCAGAAAATAGACTTTCTAAGTGGAAAAAAATTACGAAATATAGTCAACAAATTTGGAGGTTGTGGAAAAAAGATTATTTAAACACCTTACAGCAACGTAGTAAATGGATTTTTTCCAAAAATAATGTAAAGCTAGGTGCACTAGTGTTGATCAAAGATGAAAATATGCCCAGTGTAAAGTGGCTAACTGGCAGAATATCTGAAATAATTATCAGTAAAGATGAAAAGGTAAGAGTAGTCAATGTTTTGTTGCCTACTGGTAGAACACTTAAAAGAATTGTAAGAGATGTATGTGTTCTTCCCATAAATGATTAGATTTTCTGTATGTAAAATACATCATTGCAATGTTAATATTATATTACTCTTGTGTTTATTGCATTAATATCGTCATGTGTTCAAAATAATCGTGTTTCTTATTATTAGTGTATTATGGACATATTATTATATATAAATTTGTTGAAACCCTTAAGGTTTCAAGGTCGGCAGTGTTAAGAAGTTGGAAACATTTTATCCAATAGGTGGCGCGCACGACTTGTGTGTTGTACCACCAGGAGTCATTATTGCTTCTACGGCTGTGTAAGTCTTGTGATCGTAATAAAGAGTTGGTTATTGGAAAGAAGAGCGCAATCCTTTTTCTAAAGAAATTAAATCCACACCAGAACCAGCAAATTCTTTTGTGATACTGTTCAGTGATGAAGCAAAATATAAGGGTCTAGTGGGAATGTATGTTATTTTTTAGTATTAAGATAATTTTGCCTGATGAAATTGTATGTGTTTATTTTTATTGGTAAGCATTGCATGCATTTATATCTAATTGAGATGCAGAAGACTTTATCGTAAAAGGCATTTAGAAATTTTTCTT